>CAKALG010042641.1:0-12238 GCA_916700815.1 Helicolenus hilgendorfi
GGGTAGCCGGACGGCGGTTTGCTATTGGTCTGGAGGCAGGGACGGGCACTCTAGGTGGTCAGTGAGACACACCTGTGCCTGAATAATCTCATCATTTACAGCACAACTGTGCGTGTACACACTAGCAAAGCATTCTGGGGGCTGAAGCACATACACAAGCAGCCACTCCTGAATTTTCTATGAAAAGCTTTTAATTCATTTAAGACCTGTGAGGGGACGACTGCGGCGTACATTTGATTTGAAACGATTTGAGGCCAAATGAATTCAGATTAAATCAGACTACTTCCTCGAGCGTCCCCTCGGGCTAAATCTGGGACATTGTCAATGTTCATAACAAATGTTTGTCATACCGTTAAAAGGCTGAATGCAACTTTGATGCCTCATGTATATCCCATGAAGTCACATTACTTTGCCGTTAATTGTTGCTGTGCTACGCCTGCTTGGAGGTTTATTTCTATAAATCTCAATTCAACAATCAATTACCAACTTCTGCTTCTTATTGATGCATGAAACGGAACAATTACATTTAGGCCTAATTTCATGACGGATCACATTGTGGTCGGCCTTCGGGACGCACTTGCTGTATGACTTACTAAATATTTGATGTAGCAGCGTTATTGTAATGCAGCACACAATGTTAATCATTGCTGAGGCAGTAGCAGCACACAGTATATCCAATTGCATTGTTCTGTCAGCATACAGCTTAAATTGAACATTATCTTTTGGCCTTGTAAAGACTGATTCTGTACAAGTTTGTCCCAAAGCGAGAAACCAAAGAATCCAGAACCTTAATCTATAATGTCACAGTCACGTATAGCCTGAAGCTGCACCATTTATAGTGGCTGAAAAACTGGTGTAATCGTACTGTGAAGTATTCGCTTAAGCCTTTTCATCTACTGTAAATGACCTCCATATTAGCGTTATCAGTTTTACACCAGAACATGTATATGAGAACACCGGGGGTACCGCCACACACTCTGCTCGTCTTCACCAATTTGTGTCCGATGGGGACGATGTAATTCAAACTTGACATACAAAGTTTACATTCGCAGGGTATTCATAATGATATATTATAATAATTACATACTTTTCAGCATAGATTGGGTCAAAAAATGAAAAACCTTGAAAACCTGTGTAAAATGTGTATTTTGTCAAAATTCAACCAAGAGAATATTTCATCTCTAGATAATAGTATAGTGGTTTTCCTGATGAGGAAAATGAAAACTTGAGCGGTGTTTTTGTACTGACAGAGGGGGTCATCAAAGCCAAGTCTCTATGTTTAGAGACAACACCGATCACCATGGAGACAGGATGGACTTTTGTCTGAACCTCGCAATACGCGGCAGAAAACACGAAGCATAAATACAGCAGATTTCATATAGGTCAGTGTCACCCATACTATTCAGTCAAAATGCCCTTTCCCTTTCTCTAATGTCCAAGTGTTTTACTTAATGTTGCATTGAATGAATGTTTTTCTGTCAAGGTTTTACATCACAATAACTCAGATGTAATCCAGTATTTGAGTTATAACAGTTAAGAGAGTGTGCAAAATGATATAACTTGTTTTTATGAACAAGAACAGGACCTCACAGTACTGTCTCTTCCCGACTCTTAATTGTTTACAGGCGAAAACCTCCTTCTGTACCTAAAAATATCTCTTCCATCAGTAGTTTTGAAATCTGTGCTCATATGAATATGCAACACATTAACACTACGGAAATGTAGAAATCATTTGAAGGGAATGTTATTTGCGACCCGCTCTTCAATGATCATAAACAACCCCATGATTGAACGTTTGAGAAATCAGTACCATCTTGTAACTTCATGGAAATCTAAATTTTGCAGACAACAGCCTCCTGAATGCAGAAAAAAGCAAAAGAAATTCCTCTGATAATACAGTATGTTATGAAGTATGAAGAGTCAATAAACAACCCAGTTGCCCGAAATTTTTTTGGCATTGTACATTTCTGCAAACTACAGGATATGATGAATGTCGACGCTAGCAGAAACACACAATACCTCATGGTTAACGCTGTGAAACGATTGGTTCATTTAGGCAACAAAACTACTTGGTTAAGGTTAGAAAACAACATAAAGTCTGTGTTCAAATCACAGCTATTACAACGTAATTTAACAAGAGTAACAACAAATAAATAACAACCGCTCTTAACTGACTTTATCTAACATTACATAACAAATGTAACAACATAATGTAACAAGCGTAAAGTCAATGTTTACTTTTAGTTACGGATGAGACACGAACAGCGGTCGTCTGGGTGAAAGTGGTTAATGTTATGAAACGATTGGTTAGGTTTAGGCAACAGAACTACTTGGTTAAGGTTAGAAAACACCATTGTTTGTGTTCAAATGATAATGTAACAACGTGTAATAATGCAGCGTAAATACGCAACATAACGTAACAACGTATTGTTACAGTGTAATGTAACAATGTAACGTAACAACGTGTAATAATGCAGTGTAAAAACGCAACATAACATAACGTAACAACGCAACGTAACAACGCATTATAACAACATAATGCAACACTGTAACGTAACAACGTATTGTTACAGCGTAATGTAACAATGTAACGTAACAACGTAATTTAATAGCTTAAATAAATAACAACCGCCTTTAGTGGACTTTCTTACACAACATTCCGTAACAAGCATAAAAACATAAATAGCGTAAATAAATAATCACTCTTAGCCAACTTTTTTACGTAACGTTACGTAAACAAGCATAACAACGTTACATAACAAGCGTAAAGTCAACGTTTACTTTTTGGTTTCACATGGGACATGAACAGCGGTCTCCTGGGTGAAAGTTATGTGTTTATTAGACCCATCTACCACCGCTTCCACCTGTCCACCCTGTCTCACTTGTTATACTTGTTAGTATACTACGTAACTTTCAGAAACGCCTGCTCATTGTACTACGTCACTTGCTCTGACTGAATGCAAAAAAAATACACATAAAAAACACGGCAACATTTAACGTATCAGTGGTTTGCAGAAACGTACAATGCCAAAATGTTTTCCTTGCGATTGGGCTTTAATAAACTGCTTTCTGTGCAAACCTGAGAGACATCTTTGGCATGAAATACCTTTATTCTTGACTTTTGACATCTGTTTATTTCCTTTGAAAACACCATGAAACCAAACCGAAGAGATGCTACAGTAGGAGCATAGATGCATTACCTTGGCGAAAAACTGCAGAGGTCAAAGGTGATGTTCCAGTAGCTCAGTCAGTGGTCAGGACAAGGGTTTGACGGACAAAGATTGAGTGAGTAGTGAGCATAACATGACAGGAAGCAAAAACGAATAGGCAAGTATATGAAAAAAGAGGAGAGGAAATATTAGTGCAGCACAGTTAACTAAAATGAATTCAGGGGAGGGGAAATGTTGTGACCAGGTGGCTGGGAAGGAAAAGCAAACCAATAGACCCCATACCTTGGCGGTTTAACATCAGGTGCGCCAGACCTTGAGGGAAAGAACAGAAAAAAGGATACGAAAACAGGAAGTTCATAAAGAGGTTTGGGAGAACAAAAGCATTGTCACAATGTTGGACTGCAGTTTGTGACAGACATCCTGGGGTAGGTACGGATGTCAAAGTTCAAACTCAAATAGAAAGGGGAAATCAAACTAAAAACAGACAAACATCTCAAGGGAGGAGAGGGAAGGCAAGGAGAGAAAAAAACATCTTGATTGGTGCAACCCGTATAGGTAGTTGCTCGCACAGATGCTTTTTTCTAAATGGAACACATACTGTATGTTTACTTGATGCAGACAGCGTTCGAGATGTATCGGATATATATAAATCGTACTTTTTACAGCGTAATTATATTAAAATATGTTACGCCAGGTAACATTAGTTCTATGATCTCTATAGGCACTCATCTCTACGCACTGATATTTGCATGTAAGTGGTCGGCCAATCCACTTTAGCCTATTTAACATTCAATATGGCAGCTCTTTATAAAAGGGCAGAAGTGACACCATTCCTTATCCAATAAATCTTTAGCGACGATCGCTTGATTTCACACCTTAGCGACTTAGCGTCTAATGGAGCTCAATAGGTTTAGGTGGTGGAACACTTATGCAGCGACATCATGTAACAGGTCAGCCACTAATGATCTGCCACACCTAACCTTTTAATTCAGAAAAAAAAAAAGCAGAATGGAGCTGCAACTTGATGCTTAACACCTCATTGACTATAAACCATCATAAAAGCAGCCAGCCAAGACAAAAACGCCACCTCCGTATTCTGTCAAGTAGAAGATGTTGCTGTGGCTGCTGTGCTGAACCAACACATGCACGACTTAATGATATAATGGTACATGTCCACAGGGGTGTTTTTTTATCGTGAGGGATCGCCTCGCTTCCAAGCATTGGACCTTATAGGGGCTGCCACTAGACACAACGCTTTCCCTCGTGGTCTGCTGCTCCCAGCTTTCAAACTGCACCCAAATTTCTTCTCTTATTTCACGAAAATAATTCATCAAAATGTGTTTCTGAAAATATATAGAACCTTTATTTAATCAGGAGTAAAAACTCATGAGATTAAAAATCTCTTTTCCAAGAGTGTCCTGGCCAATATAGGCAGCAGCACAGTTACACGGTTGCAGACATAAAACAAACATAACAACTGAAAAAATCATTTTGTGCGAGAAGTAAACCAACCCAGTGGCTGAATCTGTCTTTATTTGGGATCGTCAACGCTTACTTTATGGGAGTTTCCAGAGGTGGCGAGTCACGTCGGACGCCCCTGATTTGCATTAAGTAGCCTAGACCTCAACTTTATGCAAATGAGGAGCAGGTAAGGTGATGCCCCGTCTCTCGACTCGCGCTGCCACGCTACCAGAATGCATTGCCGAACTGCTGCTTACATAGACAATGGATGGAAATGACGGAGGCTGTGGACATGTACCATAACACTCTTGGACTGCTGATGAGTACAGCATTGCAATACTGGGAACAAAAAAGAAAAGCTATAGTAAAACGACCATACATCTATGGAAGCAATCTGAAAGTACACTGCAGCCAATCAATCACAGGATATTGCTGAGCAGTTGCAGGTGACGGTGTGTAAAAGACCAGCTGGTCGGCCTGCACACACTGCAGCAATCAAAGCCAAATCTCAGTTTTGTGTCCACCACCACCACCACCAGCACCAAGTCTCTCACTCCTATGTCCTGCATGTGCTAAGCACAGAGACACAGGAACACAGACAAATATCTCAATACGCCAGCCAGAAATTATATGGCATACCTCCCCTGCTCCTCTTGCCAAGAAGGAGATGGGGATGACACAAAGCGCCGCTCCTGCTCAGTACATGAGCCCCACTGTGCCAGCCAACACAAACAGCTCTCATCAGTGCATCAGCACTCTAAGACTCATACAGCAAGTCACTCACTCACAGTTCAAGTCCCCGCTCAGTCATTAGGTGAAATCTTACGACGGGGGCAGGTCGGCGCAAATCTCCTCCTCACGTTCCACTGAGCGAGACTGTTCACGCTACAGCTCTTGGTGTGGGATGGACATGATTACCCCAGGGAGGGTCCTTGCCTGCCAACATGCAGGCTTGTGATACAGTGTGTCATTGGGAAGCCGGTGACTGAGCCTCTGCTTAGACAGGATTCAGCCACAACCCCGTCTACGCAGTAGACATAGAGCTGTCGTGATCACCCCCACTGTGGCTCTGCGTTCCACATGACAAGCCAAGGATTGTGTTAATATGCAGCATAAACACCCTTCCACTCATCATCTCTCAGGTGATCTCCTTTTCACTAGACACACTAAGATCTGAAGGGACCTGATGCTGGTGTCTGAATCTTCTGCCCATCCTTTGGCTATAAAAAACAAAGCATATCACTCAGCAGTATAGCAACAAGGCGCTAAAAGGGGAGCTTGTGTATCATTAACAGTGACAAAGACACACCCAGCAGCGCCAGGTTGTAAGTCCCCACCAGCTGAGACAGCAGGACGAATATCTGGTGAAATCCCTTTGTCTTTTGTCCACGCAGGGAGGTGGAAGGGTAGGTTTCCTATTATCCAACTGATAAGAAGTAGCAGCCACAGAGCCAGAGGCCATCGCTTCGTCAAATGGGGAATGCCCAGACGAACTGTTCACTCTGGTGATTTCTGTAAAGCCGGACAAAATGAGCTTTGACCCAAAGGATTCGCAGCTGTGATGACTCCTCACACTTTTGATTTTTGTCGAGCACTGGGGCGAGGAAAACTGACCCGCATCCCTGACTGATGGCGACTGATGCTGGTGACCAAAACAGGCTGCACTTAACAAGTGCCTCAGCCAACACAGTCTTCTTTGACTTTGTAGTTGGAGGAGTTGAAGTAAAGTGGATGAGGAGTGGTGTTGCTGCTGCCCTTGTATAGGGGCAGCCACCCATTGAATGTGCTTATCCTAGCCGGCTGAGCCTTACATCCAAATCTCAGTGTGTGGAAATACAGAGATAACTGGCTAGAATCCCATTAGAGCCTGTATGAAAATAAACCTACCAGTAATCTACCAGTTTTCTATTTTTAGATAAGAGGCAAACAGAAATGCATAACCAGGCGATGGAAGCTCATTTTATTAAAATGTTAGCATGTTGCTTTTAGGATCCTTTTGATTTGGCCTCATTATATAACACATATATTATTGTAATTGATCATGATACTCCATAAGGGATTGAGAACAGCAATCGTTTATTGCTGTGCTGACGAATGCCGATGTGCTCAACTACATCTGTTGACCTTGAATAAATCCATAATGAATCACATCTTTGTGTTTTCAAATCTTCAAGCGTATCGCACAGCTGGTCACACCCTAATTACTAATGTTGGCACTGGTTTGAAACCAGAATGATGGAGGTTTGAACCCACAGAAAACAGACGTTTTCTTGTAACAAGAGACCTTAGAGAGCAGTTCACTGGAGCACACGGATTTAAGGCAGTAAACTTTATTAAATACTTACGTTTCGACGCCAACTGCGTCTTTATCAGAGTCTTTTTTTTATTACTTTGAGCACCGGAGAGGCCTATTATTTCTTGTGAGGCGGCTGAAGCGCGTTTAACCTTCCTTCTTCAACAGACGTTTTCTGTCCCATGTGATTCAGCATGGATTTACCAAGTGACAGTTAGCAAGGGGAAATTATGACAGATACAAGGAGCACAGTGATAAGTGCTGCCATGCCAGCATAAAATAAATTACTTTTGCTATACCTAAATATTGTATGTATTATATTAACCCATTTGTGCCCAAAGACTGTATTTAAAAAGATAAGGAAAAATGCCACAATTTGAATTCCTGTTGAGGTTTTGACCAATTTGTTGCTGCATTAAAAAGGTTTACACTTGAATTATAATTCCTGCTCATTTTAAAGATGTTTTACCAAGTTGCTGGTGTACAATTTATTATTTTAATAATAAATAACAGTTCAGTAAATGTATATCTATGTATTTATCTGCCACATTTTGTTTTACAAAGATAAGAAAGCAATGTTTAAGTCAAGCCTGATGTTGCCTTACACATAAAAGAATGATCCCAGTCACTTCCACACAGTGAGACATACAGCTTATTAATTAAACACTGGTATCGGATCGGAACGGTATTGATCGATACCCAAAGCCCAGGTTTCGCTATCTGTATTGGGACTGAAAAAGCTGGATCGGTGCATCCCTACATTGGACAAATACCTAACGGTACATATTTTACATTTTTAGATCACATGAAAATCACACTTTTATTAATATTTTATTAATATTTATTTTTACTTTTATTTATAAAAATGCTAAAATTGTGTTTATCAAATGTTTTCCATATAAACATTTTTTTTTTTACAATACATATGTGTGCATATCCTTGATATTCAACATGTTATGAGTTCATAGATACCAAATACTTGAGTAGTTTCTGGGATACAGACATTTTCTTATCATACTATATTTAGTATTTGAGTACATGGGACTACTGTTTTTTCCTAAAATAAAGAAAAACTCACTTTTCGGCTTAACGGTTTGACCGATTTTGAAAAATGTCTTCACATTTGTTCTCCAAAGGGAATTTCAGTGTCGGGCACAAATGGGTTAAAATAATGAGCCTGTGTTTCCTCATTATATGTTGTTGACCTTTAAACCTCCTAGCCTCCTTCTTCTGCCCTATTTTCCCCACTGATTTGATCCTTTTCACATTATACTCACTGAAAGAAACCAGCATGATTTATAGTAATTGCAGGGTATAAACATTTTTCATAAATAAAATTGAGGAAGAGAATTTAGTCAGTGGGGCTAAATACATCTTGATTTCATTTTTTCGTAATTGCTCGTGACAGTATGAACTTTGGGAAATGCTTCTAACAAGACAAACGCTGCTATCTAAGTAACTTTAATTAAACAAATAGAGTGAAATGCAGATGTTGAAGGACCTCTCAGTCATTATTGTGACATTAATTAGCGAGCATCTAAGAAGAGAGAGCCATTGCACGAGGATTAGGATTTGCTAAATTTGTTTTTTCGCGTGAAAAGTACAGTATTATGGAGCCTGTTGTAATGAGGGATTAGACCAAGGTCACTGCTGCTGAAAGATGCAAGCCCACCAGGACCGGCTGTGTCCTTTCTTTGGATGATTTCTATACTTGCTCTGTCATCCCTGTAGCTCTTAATGTGTCATCACTGTGTGCTTAGACATGGAAATCTGAAGGAAGAAAAACAAACAATGACAATGTGATGTGCTCTTGACACGTGTGTTGTGTAAGTTTGTTCCTATATGTTGGGGAGATTTCTCTCTCTTCTGTATCTGAGGTGGCTGTCCTTATCTCTCTTTCACAGACCTGTTTTTTTTTGTGCACACAGAACATCAGAGGATGCTGCACTCTTTTGGCATTAGAGCATGCCCCCACCGTGGCCTTTTGTCCGCACAGATCAACGGGAGCCGGCGTGCTGCATACTGTGGATGAACAACTCAGAGGACTCACCTGCTGTTCCCGAGGTTTACTGCCTTAAAGCAGTTCCTCAGACAAATAAAAAGATAATTCCCACACCACTTAAAACCCACAGCCAAAACCAAATATAGCATATGGGTTACCATCTTTGCCATCTCTGGGGAGAGGAGCAAACGCATAGATACGTCTATTTCCGTCGCTACAAGGACATCAAAAGACTCGCTTGCCGAATAGCACATGGAGTTGTATGAGGGATAGAAAAAAAAAAAAAGGCATCTGGTGACAGTGATTTTACTGTTGTCATTGTTGTTTTCATGCATTCGGCATTGGGGATTGTCTCCATGTCAAGCTTTAATCCAATAAACATTCTGATGTGCTCTCTTTGCAGCATGTCATTTAATAATGCCTGCCTTTTTGCTGTGAGCAGAGCCATGCCGTCTATACTCTTATTAAGAATGATTAATGCTTGTTTTTGGAAATAGTGCCGAGATTAACTATTACTGAAGTGCACAACCATATACCAGACGCTAAGTCTTACTTATATGCTGTTTTACAGACAGCATCTATACCAAAACATGCATCATCTTTAGCAAAATATCTAATATTATATATACAAAAAGCCCTTCTAGACTCATATCTTTCTACTTGGACTCTGCACAGCCACTCTACATGAAGACAATAACATTTCTTCGGCCTATTTTGCTGTCGTACGCCAAAACGCAAGCGTCAGAAGCAGGATTTCGGAGAGCAGGTGTGCACGGGTCGGTGCATTTTGAGCCGGTAACAGTGATTTATAATGTGTGGCGGTTCAGTGCACAGTGCGCTGGTCTCCTGAGCCTGTTGGCCGCCCTTTCACCAGAACCAGCAGTCCTTACTGGGGGAGATGGATGTCTCGCTCTGATGCAGACTAAACAAATCTCCTTCCTCGCTTTCAATCTTCATTTCGTGTTCAGTATGTGCACCTCATTAGGAACCAATCCCGTGTAATCGTGGCCAGTTAAAATGCTGCCAGTAACGAGGGGAAAACGTCTCCTTTCCTGCCAAGGGAGATTTGTTTCTCTTAAGAAAATTATTTTAAATGCACCTATGAAAAAAAAAACAGCATTTTGAAAATAATATTGCAATTTAATGAATGTCAAGGCCTCAGTAATCAGCCATGTTATGCAAGAGTAATTTTAACCTTAGAGCATAATGGCATATAATGGCATGATGTCTTAGTAAAACCTTAACATTACACAGTAGCTTACTTTAAATGAGGAAAAATATGCACTTCAGAGAGAGGAAAAGTACAGACGTTATAAATAATAAAACAAAGCATGAACAATTGTTGTTTTTTGTGATTCAGTATATGAATGCTCCCCATATTGTGCAACACCCACGTACTCCGTAGACCTCTCCAGTCACCTTCAGCTCACTGTTTTATATACAATGAGCATTCAGCGCATAAAGCACCTTTTCCACAGTGACCTCGCGACCGGTGATAGTGTATCTCCTCTCAGCTTAATTTGTTGGATGTCAGAACTGCAGTCCAAACCGACAATAACAACCTGATAATAACCACGCTCACACACGAACGCTGCGGTAACAGCCTTCGCAAACAGGAGCATCACGAAAAAACAAATGATGCTCATCATTATGCTCATTATATAATGCATTGTCTTACCTTCTGCTTCTTTCTGGACAGCTGCAGGAGCATAAAGAAAGAGAGACATAGTTAATGTTGTTTTGCTGAACCTCGCTGCTTCCTTCCAAACCATTTATCAGCTGTTGTTGAAGAAAGCTGCAGAGCTTCCAAGCTAAACATGTCATTATCATTATTATTATTAAACCTGGCAAACATCTTGCATTAATCACTATTTTCCATTTTTCTTGTCTGCGCATAACAAAGCTCATTTTAAAATGCCAAGTTCCGTCCTTACTGTTTTTGTAGACGCTCCAGAAAGAGAAAATGACACCCATTTGGTAGTTAAATGTCTCTTAGTTGAAAACATGCGAGCATCTGTCACATTAGGAAGCAGTTATCCTCTCTGACTTGTGAGGATAATTGCTGAGAGAGCTGGACTCACACACCCAAGCAGCCTTTAAGTACTGCTGTGGAATACTTTGACCTGGATCGCTTTAAAGTGGGCTTTATTGATTCTTTTCTAGAGATTTAGAACATATACAGTACTTAGAATGGGATATTAATAAGGGACTTTAAACACTAGTGAGCTAATGCTAATCATAAGGATGGCAAACATTTTCAACAGCCGAAGTACATCAGCATCAAAATACTGAATATCGTGATATTATGTTTTGTGATATTGTATTGATTCTCAACAACAATATACATTTTTAATTAATAGTTTACATGCAAAGATCAACTCAGTGAATACTTTATTTCATTTGCAGATCTCAGTGTGTGTGTGTGTCCTCTTAAAGTGATGTTGGATGTTACAGGACTGTGATAAATGCAAAACCAGATCCCCCTGTTCTGACTGTATAAAAAAGTCAACTTGTTTTACTCACATTTTATGCATGTTTTATACTATGACAGTTTTCCTAAAATCAGATTTATAAAAATCGCAATGTATCGCGATATATAAAATCGTAACCCCTGTATATTTAACAAACTAATCATGAAGGACAACAGTTAAAAGTAGGAAATTTACGACTGCTGCATTTTAGTATTGACTATTCCCAAAAAGTAGTCGACTAATTGATTAATCATGGGATATATATTTTTTTCACCCTTTACCAATGATAATTTTTTGGAAAAAAGGGGTAAAATACAACCAATAGCGGGTTACCTAATGGAGGTGGAACCCATCGAGGCTCTGAGAGGCTGTTTACAAATGAGCCCAGCAATCTCGTCTGAGCTGGAGATGCTGTTTGACTGCAATAACAAGGCATTGCCACTGCTTTAATACTGCAAAGGAGATTTTGAGCATCAAAGACTCAATTTCCTGCATTCTGGTGAATTTTTATGCTCCAATTTATGGTGGGAATGTTTTTATGTATGTTAAGGATAAACACAAAATTCAGGTTGCAGGTTGACTCTACCTGTAGCGCTCATTTGTAGCACATTTGTGCTTCCACCACGCATGTTTTTTCCAACAAAATGTGTCATGATAAGTGCTGTTTTTTACGCCTCGTGTCACATGCCTTTCTTTCTGCGCTTAGAGTCTCCTCATCCCTCTGTGTGTGCGAGTGTAGGCGTAGGCGTATTAGCGCATTACGCACCACCTCTCCGGCAGTGCCTGTGCGTAAAGCCTCGTTTACGTACGGACACATACGTGGACAACTGCGGACGCCACG
>CAKALG010042643.1:0-10331 GCA_916700815.1 Helicolenus hilgendorfi
TACGTGCTCTCGGACCCCTGGAGACAAGAGTGGGAGAAGGGAGTGCAGGTCCCTGCCAGCCTGGAGGCCATACCAGAGCCTGTGGTCAGGTAGGACAACACACCACACACATTACACCACACTAACAGCCAACAGGTAAATGAGAATAGCACATTAAGCATCATCTGTTTTAATTATGATTCACTACTCGTTCAACCTCTGGCTGCAGAGACATTATGTCACCATCTAAACACACTGGCACAGTTCCCACGGTCACAAAGATCTTGGGAAGGGTTATGAGATTTGAACTTTTGTTTGCCATGACTAATAGTTGTTTTGGGAAATTGCCAAATTATCAATGAACTTCTGGATACTTGTGAAATGTGAGATTCTAGTTTATACAAGCATGCAGTTTAAATTTGCTGAAGTAATTTTTTTTAAAATGTGACAAAGTGATTGTGCAGAGATACCACAAGGAATAGTTTTAATAGAGATTATCCAACAAAAAAAGATACACAGCTGTTGTACATTTATCAACATTTTGGAAATGTTCAGGAAGAATTTGGCATTGAATTTCTATTAAAAGAAGCGTGGGAACCCTTTACATAATCCAATTAAATGTAAATACACTCATTAGCATTATATATTTGTTAATGCACACACGCACCTAGATGCAGAAATCTATAAGAACACAAACTGAGACCGTTTCTACTCTCTAACTCATTTGTGTACACACACACACACAGACACACACACACACACACGCAAACACACATACACACTATGGGAAGCAGGTTTGGATGCACGTGCAGGCAATGAAACATGAACACACACACAGAAGCAAGCTGGTTGGCAGATGTGTGCAGGCATGCACTTCGACCCACTTATATTCACTCATAGTGTAGATTAGTCTGGGCACGCTAGTTCCTCTCTCTCTCTCTCTCTCTCTCTCTCTCTCTCTCTCTCTCTCTCTCTCTCCCTCTCCCCCAGTAGGTTGTTGTGGCTCTCTAGTACTACTGCAGCTGCTTCACATACCCATGTGGTTTGTTTGGCGCTCTAGGAACTAATGAAAATGCTCAGACTGCCCGGTAATGCCTGTTAGACAGACATGTCGTACTGGGAGGCCACACACACACACACACACACACACACACACACACACACACACACACATCTCTTTGGGAGACAGACGAATTATTCAGTCATGTGAGATTTGGGCAAATATTTTGTATGCATGAACTTTTTTGCATCTGCTTCAAGAAAACCAGATGCGAGGAAGCTCACTTTCAACAAAAAAGATGAGTGAAGCAAAAGTAAAAGCTTCTTCAACTCAGATTTCATAGTCAAGTGACATATTTGGTTGCATATGAAACAGCCAAAAAGCAGCTGAACACGATACGTTGAAAATGAAAAGGCTGAGTAATGCTGTGGTAAATGTTTTCCACCTCTTTAATTTCTCAGCGTTAAAGTGCAGATTCCTCTTGTTTATACTCTTGACTGGAGTTTTAAGCCTTTGCTCCACTATTTCATGTTAATGGAGGCATTTTTTGCTGTTTGTCGTCCTTTTTCCCAATCAATTCAAGGACTAAAGTGGAAAAGAGTCACTATGTTGCAGCAAGTAAAAAAATCCATTAAATATGTTTGTTCATTCAGTCAGTTAATTTAAATAAGATTAAAATAAAATAGCTTATTTGATTTTTGAGGGTCATAACAGCAGCAGAAAAAGGGGCTGGTTGGTGTTTGGGTCATAAAACAGTTTTGCTATGCAAAATAGCAACTCTAACTGGGCGATTGAAAAAGAAAAGAGAAGCATGTCGGATCCAATAACATAAAATAAACACTTCAAAATAAAACAAACAAAACGTAAATCAAATCTAGTGTTGCCAAGTGAAATAGCATATGTAATGAGGAAACCAGAGAACCTGAAATTAATCTTTAACTATCAAGTGAAAAGGCTTGCATTAGCAGTTTTACTTGCGAAGAGGAATCAAGTTTCCATAATTGAAAACCAAAATAATGTGCAGTTCAACAAAGCCAGAAGAATGAATGACTTCCTCAGAGTCTTAATGAGGGCAGTAGACAAAGTTAATAAATAATAGAGATGAAAATACTAAAAAAAAACCTGGATCATCTTTATGATTCTAAGATTTGAAAGGGTAAATACGTCACCCTTACTGTTTACATTGTCTAATAGGTTAATGTCTCAGCAGACACACACAAACAGTGTGGAGTTAACAGATTGAAGAGAGCCTGAGGGCGGAGAGATAGATGAGCAGATTGGGAGAGAAAGAGCAATGGCAGAGATAGATAAGGATAGATGGATGAATGGAGGCTAATATATTATCTTACATGCGATAGGATGATGAAGTGATTTACAGTGATGCTGAAATGGAGTGATGATGGATAGATGGGGAGATAGAGGAGAAGAGGGGTGAGTGTAAGTGTGACTGAGTCTCTGACAGCGATTTGTTAATCTTTTTCCTGTCGTCTGTCATCTTGAAGCCACTGCTTTTCTCTCTCTGCCTCTTTCTTTTCCTTTCCTCGCTCTGTCCTTTTGATATGTCTTGGCTGAAATCACCAGCGATGCTTGAGACTTCCTTGGTTTTACCCATACGAGCCCCATGTGGGAATTAGCGGTAGAAAACCTTATTCCCACACAAGAAGTGATGGCTTTTCAGTATAGAGCGCTGCAGAGATGGCGTATTTTTGTAGGCCAACCAGAAAGTTAGTATCGGCGTGGGTTCCCTAGACAAAAAGCCAATGGGATTTTTCCATTGGATTTTCGATTATTGCAGAAAATAAGCTCTGTGGCGAACACACGTTCATGATACTTACTGTTACATGCTTTATTCAGCAAGATAATCACCACAAGTGAACACCGCTTTTATGATTTTTAGGTGTGAAGAGCGGGAGTATGCACAACGAGGCTGTAAAGGCGGACGATGACATCTTTTAGACTCATCTACTTGTTAGCAGCCGCCTTTTTGAAGACACGTAAAGGCTTCAAAATTGACGAGTGAGATATTTACTGACGTATTTTATGTCGTAGAACAAAACGGTTAAAATCTCTTAACCTTGTGTTAACCACAGACTTTTTTTCAGGCATCTAACCATTAAAAAAAACTCATTGACTTTGAGACGAGGGAACCGGAAGTGCTACAATGCTAACTCATTTCTGGGTTTTAGGACTCATTCCTGCACCACTCTATGAGGTAAAAGAAAATATTACAAAGCTGCTTACTTTAAAAGTGTTAAAAAGTCACCAGGAAAGTTGAAATTGATTCAAAGTTGAAATTGATTGAACTGTTGCAAAAGAGAGGGAGTCAACAAAAATGTGCTGCTGGTCGTGGCAATGAGGACATGTCTTGCAGAGTAACAAATACAAAAGCGATAAAGTCCACTGCAATCTGCTCAAAACGGCCATTCGTGTCCTGAATCGACTCATTCTTTAAAAAAAAAAAAAAAAAAAAAGAGAACAAAAGAATTGGGGCACGACTTTCAGTGGAGTGTTGTGGCATAAAGTCAGAGCGGTATTTGTTGCTCATGATGGTGCCACAAGGTTGGACTTACTCTCTCCAGAGAAAAACAATGGCTCACATCGGTGCAATGAGAAGATTGATACCGCCCTCATATGTGTTAAACATAAGGCTACAGCTAGCAGCCCGTTAGCTTAGCATAGCACAAAGACTAGAAACAGGTACTGTGTCTCAATTTGGATACTTAGTGCTAGTGATAACTAGTGCTTAGTTAGTGCACTTCCATGGAGTACACTGTGCACACTATCTACTTATTTGCGTAGTGCGTGAATTTCGACAGGGTAGTTTGGTCTCAAATCGCACACGGCTGTTGTGAATCTACCGGAAGCTCATTAGATCAGCCACGGACATCACGCCGTATGGGCCGTAATCCATAAATGAACCCAATAATGGCTTCTATCCGATTATAGTATAGTGGTACTTAGTGAAAAAAATAAAACATGTATAACTTAAATTTGTGAAGTTTGGTTTTCGCCATTAAAATCGCAACCGCTGCAGCTTCCTCCAGCGTTCCACATTCAACGCTTTAACCGTTAGGGTTAATTAGGGTTAGGGTTAATGAGTACAACATCCGGGTACTTAGACTGCACTGCATTTTGCCATACTTCATAGTGTGAACGCGCTTATGCACTCAAAATAGGAAGTGTAAGTACGCGAATTGAGACCCAACAAGGGGGAAACAGCTAGCCTGACTCTGTCAAATGGTAACACAATCTGCATACCAGCATATCTAAAACACACTAATCAATATATCTAGTTATAATTCCTTTAAGGTTACATGTTGCATCTTTGACCGCTAGGTGAACCCAAAAAAAAAAGGAAATTGAGGAGTAGAAGTGTGATTGAGGTAGTTTCCCTCTCCTGCCCTCTCCATCTTTCCATTTATATCATGTTTCTTTCCTTTTAGCTATTTTTGTCCCGATCCAACTCTCCTGTTTCTTTTTTTTTCTTCCTCTCCTGTCTGTGTCTTCATCTCTACATGTCTTTTTTCCCTGGCTTCCCTCCTTCCACTCCCACCTTCCCCTCTTACTTTTGCTCTAGTTGAGCCAGAGGCGCAGACACATTTTTCTTTTTCTATTTTTTTTTCTTTTATGAATAATGACATCATCTCCAAAAATTGTTGGAGAGGAAAAGGGCTGCGGGCCCTGTCTGGCTTTGACAACACTCCTCTTCCACATTTCTCTTTCTCTCTCTCTCTCTCTTTGGACCAATTTGGCCACTGCGGCATGATTTTCGGTAAAACTGTTGTGGCTGATGGTGAAGAGGTCATTATGGTTTGACGTTGTTTTTTTTGTACCTCTCCTTACCAAAACACTGCAGGAGAGACGCAGGGAGAGGAGGAAGATGAGGAGTCAGCTCTCTTTTCCTCTCTATCTCCTGTCCTTTTCCACACACTTTCTTTCTGTCCTTTACTTTCTATCCCTCATTCTTCTCTGTCTTCTTTTTCCTCTCATGTTTCTGTATCTCTTTCTCCACCGTGTGCCCCTCATCTCTTTTATAATATCTCTCTTTCCCCCTCTGACTTTCCTCTTGTTTGTGCCCGTCTCTGACCATCCCTCCTCCACACTGTCTTTTTTATTTTATCACTCACTTCCCCCTCTTTTTCCCCTCTCTCTCTCTCCGTCTCCCTCTCCTTGGTTTTGTCGGGGCTGAGTGGAAGTAATTAGCCGTTGCGTAACACTGGCTATGTGCAGACAGTGAATGGGGCTTTGGCAGCGACTCGACAGCCTCGGTCCCCAATGACAACGGCGAGCCGGAGAGGGAAATAATTACACATACACATGAGAAGATCTGCGCCTTTTCACAAAATGAAAGAAACGAGATAGTGGTTATTTTATTTATTGCTTCATTTTTTCCCACTCGGACTGGTGGCCGAGTCAGTGAATGTGAACCCGTTGTTTGTGGTTTGGCTGAACACGCTGGCTTTCTGAACGGCGTGTAAAGCTATGGCCGCGGGGAGCATCACATGGAGAGACTTCTTACCAAAGTGGTTTATGTACTGCTGGACAAAAAGAATGATTGTGCAGATTTTTTTTGTTGAATTGTACTTTCAACGGCTCAACCGCTTGTTTTGCAGACTTGTAATATTCAAAGGTATTTGATTGATCGGTTCACAGGAATCCATGGTACTCATGAGATGTATAGCTTAAGCTCAGTTGAGATTGCAGGACAATGGCATACCTCATGTGCTCCCCAGTGGTTGAATATCTGTAGGTCAGGTTTCCGGCAGCTGTGATCATATGCAAAATATGGGTCAGGCAGGCATGGATGCTATGCAAAACCTTCGGTCAACAAGCTTTAAACCCTTTCCCGAGGGGAATGGACGGTATGAACACACAGAGAGGATGTTGATACTGTTGCTTGATGAGTCAACAAGGCCGTATTAGTAGGAGAAAAGATGTTGTTTGTTTCTGTTAAATTACTGCTCATGATCAGGTAAACAAGTTTGGTTTGGCTTGGTTTTATTCTGTCATTAACAACATACACGTTTTAGCAAATATTCACAAAATGAGCGAGAAGATAACCCAAACTGGATTGCAGCATGGGATCTGGTCATGCAGAGTAAAACTAGAAAATTCACCACAGGATGAAAAAAGAAGGTGCTGTACGTTCAAACCTTTAAGCTTTTGATGGTTTATATTTTTGGAGATGCCGCCAGCAGACGTGTTAACTTTTTTGGTAAAAGCACTGCAAGGATACAGTCAAAGCCGCAACAATTAATTAATTAATTGATTAGTTGTCAACTATCAAATTAACCGCCAACTATTTTGATAATCGATTCATTGATTTGAGTAATTTTTTTAAGAAAAATAAAGTCAAAAGATTCTCGCTCGATTCCAGCTTCTTAAATGTAAATATTTGTTCTGGTTTCTTTCCTCCTCTATGACGGTAAACTGAATATCTTTGAGTTGTGGACAAAACAAGACATTTGAGGACGTCATCTTGGGCTTTGGGAAACACTGATCGACATTTTTTACAATTTTCTGACATTTTATAAACCAAACAACTAATCGATTAATCGAGAAAATAATCAACAGATTAATCAACAATGAAAATAATCGTTAGTTGCAGCCCTAGATAAAGTACATCCATAGAAGATATAGAAACTCCACCAAACACAAGAGAAAGACAGAAGCAGACCCGATCCAAAGTCAGTTTAGGCTATTAGCCAGTCTGACAGCTGCCTGCCAAATACTGAACACATTAAAACATTTTACAGTGATGTCAGTTCAAACTGCGTGCTGCTGAAAAAACATTTGGTAATTTGTCTAGATTCTTTTTTTGTAATTTCTGGACTTTGTTAGAGCTGTGTTCTTGGCAGGTTCAGACTGGATAAAAATTATAATGGCCCTGGACCTTTCCCAGTAAAAGTGATTGAGCTGGAATGGGGCTTTAGAGAGGCGAAGCGCATATGTCAAGCTTTGCATTCAGGTGCAGGTACAGAGAGGAAGTGCCAGCCAACATCATTTGAATAGATGCAATTCCTAATGTGGAACATCACACAACAGTATGTAGAAACCATGGGTTGTTATTCATTTAGCAGGCAGTTTCTGTTGATATATACAAATACATCTGTTCAAGCACACACACACACACTCACACAAAGATAATGGGTTGAAGCGAGCCTGAGGGCTGTAAGATAGAGAGAGAAGGGCAAATAGCTGAATAGTGAAGATGGAGGACGGTCTAAATGTCACATATTGCAAAGCTTTAGCTGTATTTAAAGCTCAGAGAGTATACCTTGACATTTTCATTGTCATTTTTCTCCAGCAAGGCTCTTGTCATATTGTGAGTTTAATAATGTTTTTGTCTGAAATAGCTTTTTGTTAACAATATCTTATCTTCATTATCTGTTTAGAGAAGGCTTTCTGCGACTTTTCATAGCAAAGTCAAAGAACTGTCTTGACCTAAACATTGTCCTTCCTGATTTTTAAAAGTCGTTTTTCAGCTCATAAAAGTCTGCTTTACGCTGCAGTTAGACTCCAGTAGAGAAAAACTCCCAGCTCAATGTCATAATCTATATGTGCAAGAATGTTTAATTCCTTCATAGTCTCTCCGATATTCCTTTTCTTTCTTGTAGAAATGTTCAAATCGTTTAACTTTTCCTGTCTGGAAGAAAGAGAGTCAGGATCACCTGCAAGAAATATGGCATTTATTTTTCCTCTACCATAAAAAGAGAGCCAGCTAAAGGTCATAACAGAGGCAATGATGCATATACATCAAGGACAAAGTAAAAACACAAGAGCGAGGGAAGGAGGAAAAGAGTGGTGGTTATATGACCGAAAAGCCCCTCTGGGATTTTAACCGCCTGGCCCACAGCTGCAGTCTCATCCAACCAGTCACCGTATGTGTGTGTGTGACTGTTGACTTTCATGAGCTTGTATTGTATGTACACACATCTTCATCTAAGTGTGTCTGTTTGTATGTATCAGTAGGTCCACAACAACATCTGGAAATTCCCCCAAGATTCATCTGCTCTTTCCAAAACAGCTCTTAGTCAGATGATAAGATGACTAAGAGCAGCATCATCAGCCTCATGGTGTACAGGGTCAACGGGTGCACATGCACTAATGGCTTCCACACACACACTACTGATGATTGTCTGTAGTCTATTGTATTGTGGCTCTTGATAACTGCTCTAAGTTAGATGGATGATTGAAAGACTGACTGACTGACTGATGTACTATGTGTTGATCCTGTTACTGTCGGACATGCAGACTAAATAGATATGTGATGGGACAGATGGATTTGATATATGGAAGAAGACTTTTCAGTATATGAATTAATGATTTACTGTCTGGCTGAAGGAACCATAACCACAACTTCACCTTGCATCATGATCACTGTACCTCAGACTTATCTGAAAGACTCAAACACAGATCAAGAAGCTATTTAAGAATTATCTATCTAGAATCTGCAACAATATAGGTTTATATTTGTTTAGTTTGTCCCACTGTAGCTAGAAACTGGAGTATAGAGTAGGCAGATCAACATCTTGTCATACTCTAAGTTTTAAAGCTAGAGAGAAGATACTGGCATCATATGAAACTACAAAACCTGATGAATCCATTGGTATCAACCAAAGTTTTGGGTCATAGTCAAGTCAGTATTTGTTTTAGTTTTAGACTAGATTAATTACTCTGTTCCAATGAGAACTTTATGATGATTTTTCACCGGTGATTCTTTGTTTCTTCCAGACATGAATCACAACATATTTGACAGCTATAGTCTAGTTTGTGATTCCAGTTGCCTTGTTACTGTACTAACTCATTTTTACAATACCTTTGGTCTAACTCTTGTTTATGGAATCTCTTCATTTTCTGATTTATAATCAGTATCATTGTATTTGTTGTCCAATACGGTTTGCACAGTTTTCACAACTACTTCCAGTAAAAACCTCAAAGGCTACTACCTTTATTGGAAGTGTGTTTACCTCGCAGCATAACTGTGCACATGCAAATATTTCACTCAGAATTCAAACTCTAAAATAAAATAATTGGAAAGCAAGTGCACTGTATAGTAAATACAAAGTGATTATTTTGTAAGGTCAAATTGGTCAAGGAGGGAATACGATCTGGCTGAGTTGCTGACTGCTTTCCTAGATCAGTTGTCTTACTAAATAGCTGACTGACTGATGGGATACTTACTGACCTGATGACTTTATAAGTACAAACCGGATTCGTTGATGATGTGAGTGACAGCCAGAGATGAACCGATGGCTTTCTAACCAGAGCTGGATGGATCCAGGATGGATGACTTACTGACCAAATTCACCCACATTAACTCATCACCACATTGCTATGAGGGTTCAACGAGTGTATTTGTGACCACAGGCTGATTTGGTTGCTTTTGGCTGCATGGTGCGAGTGAATATGAGAGCTGTATTTCTTAAAGTATGGGCTAAGGAGCCAAATTGGACCCTTGCGCCTGTATCTGGTAGGTCCCCACATGACAAAACTAATAACATGTTCTAGTGAGAAATAGCTTTTGATCTCTGTCCTGGGGGAAGGGGCTTGATGAACTTCCCGCTGAGGCTGGAGGGGAACTGTAATGGCAAATAAAGCAAAATAATAATACATTCTCATTTCTGGATGAGTTCATCGAGTCATTGGGTACATCTTTCACCACAGTTAATGGAGACAACTTTTCTTACTGAACCAATGCCTGGTTGATTGAGTCACTTACTGGCGTAAGAACTGACCAGTTTGCTGGCTGACGGGTGTATTGGCGGATTGTATGGATGGCTGAGCGATTAGCTATCTGATTGATAGAACTGCTTGGCTTGTTGGAGGTAAGATCACTGTGTAGCCATTATCCAAACACACATTTTCTGCCTCTTCACCACTTGACTGGGTCAGTGGGGCTGTCACTTAGCACATTTCAGGCTCGCTGCCTGACCACTTGCCTGGGTGGCTTGCTTGTCGACTGCCTGGCAGAACAGTTATTTCTCTGACTGACTGAATGGATGGGTAAAGGGTCAACGTGTGGTTGAATGAAAATAAGAAGAAAATTCTCTCTCATCACCGCAGTATGTGGCTGGGTCACCGGGAGCTTTATTAATCACGTAAAAGACAAGCTGCCTTGTTTGCTGACTGACATCTGGCAGTCTGAGTGAACGTTCTTCTTGTACCATTATCCGACCAAATAGCACAATGGCTGCTTGAGTGGTCCATCTTTGACCACATTTTCAGGCCAGCTGCCTGACTGTATTGACTGACCGGCTGGTTTGCTGTCTGGCTGGCCGACCTCACTGAAATGTCAGAGAAGTCAGAACTGGCAGGCTGACTCTCTGACCGCGGTGACTGAGCGGTGGCC
>CAKALG010042645.1:0-25078 GCA_916700815.1 Helicolenus hilgendorfi
GACCCGCAGAGCGAGGCGAAAGCGCACTGCTGTGCGCTGGATTTATAACACAAGACAAAACAAGAGTGTCATTGTGAAACAGAATGGGGCACAATAATCATTTAATGTTGATTATCTTGTTTTCATAATTGTTGAAAAACAAAATTGTAATTGAAATTTGATTAATTGCACAGCCCTAACTTTGCAAGGTTATTGTCATTCAGGGAGTCGAACTAAATCTCTACATTTAGATTAAATTGTACAACAAGGAAGATCTATTTCTTCATGTTTACAAATTTTAATATTCTACAGGAAACATTCATTTGTCTCTTCCCCCCATCTGTCAAACCTTCATCTCTGCTTTCCCACGCTCTCAAAGCTCATCTCATTCACACATTTCCTACATCACCAAACAACAGTCTCTAACCAAACAACTGAATCAAGCTGTTACG
Source organism: Helicolenus hilgendorfi (assembly GCA_916700815.1). NCBI lineage: Eukaryota > Metazoa > Chordata > Actinopteri > Perciformes > Sebastidae > Helicolenus > Helicolenus hilgendorfi. Next base: position 432 of record CAKALG010042645.1, read on the forward strand.
TGTTAATGGAGTCTAATTCGTTGTAAATATCCATATTCATTTCTCCTTATTGAACTAAACATCTGCACTCCTTTCCAACGTATATCTTCCTGCTGAACTGACTCACATTTTGAGGCTTCTAAGTACATTTGTTCAATGTCACCTGAGTTCAAATTGCCTTTTTTCTCACCTCCCAAATCAAACTGAAACAGTGGAGGAAACGCTTCAGGATCCTCAAATGTTCTCAGCGTGCATGCAGCTTTAAAATAAGAGATTGTTATTGTGGCTAAGGTGCAATCTGGAGAGCTCCCCGGCAAATTAAGTTTCAAATAGCACCACTCTCAAGGAACAATGGGAGACAATTAGATTTTAGCCACATGGGATTCCAACACACACTGACGCTGTGTAATGTTATCCAAACTCTCTGGACATTCAGCCCTTACCCAAGGGGAACACAGCCAATAAACCTTTTACCTAATGAAGTAAACAATTCACCTGCCACTGTGACAGATCTTTGGAGAAAAAGGTCATTTATTTACTTCACTGGAACTGTGTCTACAATCTGTTATCCATGTGCACAACACTTGTGTATTACATTAATGTCAACTGAAAAGGTTTGGGTTCGATGACGGACGGAAAAAAGACAGACGAGGAGAGAAAGTATCAGAAGTATCAGAAATAAGTTATAGCCATATCTTTCTCTCCCATTCTTTTACTGTATGTCGGGCTTCATGTGTTTCAGATTACTGGTTTCCAAACGTCTCTTTGCTAGGTCAGTGGGTTGTTGGATCTGAAATCTAAAGCCTGGGCCTCTGCCTGCAGCGTATTGGCTTTCACTGGTTTACCTTCACAGACTGGACCATGACATGTTCTCTGCCAATGCCAGTTTGACATCTGAGCTACCCCGGCCTCCACGCATGTAAAGTTATAACCTAATAAGCAATGGTTCACATTATGTGATCCTGTCTTGGCACTCCACGTTACAAAGGACATCATGCAGAATTTGGCCTGAAGTGTGTTTTGCATTAGTAAACAACCTGAGGGCTATATGTATCCTCTGAGTGGTCAAGAGTGGTACTGCAGTGAGTCTGTCAATGTCCCAAGTTTGCTTTCTAAATAGGCCCACAATCCAATTCCATCTCATAGGGTTTTTTTCCATACACATGTGCTGGCTCGGCTTGACTTGGTTTGGCTCGGCACATCAGCCCAGCACGGCAGGGATTTGCATCTCAATTACAACAGTGCTACCCGCTTGAGGGTGTGTGTGTGTGAACCATGACCAAAGGAGCAGCTGTAAAACGGTGGATAAACACAATTCATTTCCTAAATTTTCACAATAAAAGCCCCACCCTTATTGTTGCTGCCAATTTTTCTGTTCCTCCCTGCAGTATTAGTAGAGTTGTATGAAGAATAGCTGCCAACAAAGCTCTGCAAATACGGAGATAAACTTCTAATTTCCTATAAATTCTTCACAATAAAAGTCCCCCGTTATTTTGATATTTAAAAGCTTTTGTTACGAAGCATTTACTATTTAATACGATACGATTTACTACTTAAAACTTAATTTAAAAATCGTAAAAAAAATAAAACAAAACTGCGATACATAGGTGAATCGATTTCTTTCCCACCCCTAACAAGGACAACCATAAAAGTTTGAGAAATCCCAAAACATACAACTAGTCTTTGTTTAAGAGCAGAGATCGTAAGCTTTTCTTCGGCATTTCTCAAAAATGTACTCTCTATTCCTCATTATATGTGTGCTCTGATAGCGTTGCATGCTAGTTGATCAGCTGGATGTAACTGCTCAGTCCCAGTCTGAACTTTTCAGTTCAAACAGCAGTGAAGTAGATGTTTATAATGCTCCAACCAGCATCACCATAAAATCCCATTAATACTGTTTTTGGCCAGAAGGAGAAGGTTAAGCGATGTGGTGCCATGCACGACTCCTCTTCGCTGATCTACATGCAGTGTGAAATGTAGCTGCTCAGCGCAATGAAGAGATCAAAGAGTCTGGAAACAATAACAGAAGGAAATCTGTCACACCATACATCCATCCACGCCATGTCTGCCTCGACTCCCACATGCATCCCCTTGATCCATTCTCTATATCACATAGAAACCATTTCCTCTGCTAATGAATGCTCCCCGGTAAAGACTTGGCAATCGGTTGGTTGCGTTCTGTTTTTTTGTACAGTCCATAGCTAATTATGACAGCTTTCACATATACATTTCATGCATACTGTCACCTCCATCACACTAATCATAACTGTGAGTCATTTCTTCACTGAAAACAAGATTAATGTTGTCTTTGTTCGACTAATATGAATAATATGAGGGCATTCACTTATCTCCACTGCTGTCTGTCACTCAAGCTAAACTGGGTTGCCAGTTATTGCCAAGTATTTGTGACACACATCAGTCTATTGCAGGAAGTAAGTTGCATATGGGAGAAGTTTGCCTTCAGGGCTTCCTGCCAGAAATCTCCTTAGGTTTAGTACTCGGTTAGGTTTGGGAGAAGATCGTGGTTTGGGTTTAAATAAACCCTCTCTGGCAGAAAGACCTGGAGGCAAACTTCTCCCATGCAAGCAGGTTTAATCTTAGAGTAGAATATATGAAATGAAGTGAGTCTCTTCTATAACAGCGGCTGGTTAGGGTCCAGGAATGTAACTACTGTTCCACCTGTTTTGACACTTCCCATTTAACATAGCTGGAGAGCCACGCTTCCTACTTTTGTCGTGCCAACTCTTGTGGTTAACATGAAGCTTGTTACACATCCCTGTTGCTTCGTTGCACTTAGATGAGTATATTTTAAAAAGAGCTTTCTGTCCGTACACACTCATTGGCAGCTGCTTTATACAACCCACAACAGCGTGAAGATCATTCAATACTGTGATTACGCTTACTTCAATGCTTCCGACACATCATTTTTGTACCCAGCATAAAAGCACAGTCCTTTTGGGTATTGCTGCTATCATCAAACGGACAAATAAAAATAATGGCATTTTTTTTCTACCACAATAACACAAACACTGAAACCTATTTAAACCAAATCCAGATGATGTTATAGAATATTACTGGCAGCACTACTGACTTCAGACTGTTTCAAAGTTTCATCAAGGTAAAATGGAAGACTTACAAGACCTTTTAATGCCACTTGGAATTAGATGTACGACTTATGTCACCTCTGAAATGAAGATGAGAAAAGTTCTGCCTAGCTGGGCTTATTTCTAAGCTGCTGAACACTAGACGTTATTTAAAAGTCTTCAAGGACTTCTGAGGACCTTGAGTAAAGGTGAGGAGCACAATCTAATTTATGATCTAATAACGTACCTGCAGACACCTTGATAAATCAGCTGCATGTCACAAGTCACGTACTGTAAAAATACGACATATTTTTTAGATGTTTTAATCGGCACTGTGGGAAGTATGAACTAAATAAGATCAATTACATACTTTTTGCTGCATGCTAGGGTTGGGAAAGTATTCACTATAAGTATAAAACATTACATGTCCCTTATAAATTAATTTGCGAGGGAAATGTCTTTATTCCTTGATTTTGGGGTTACCGGAAAAAAATAAATAATGCCTAATAATAAGTGATAGATATGACTACAGGACATCTCTGACTACATACATGATGAATATCAAACATTTGTACTGTATTAATTTAGATGTGTTCCAAAGTAAAAGTCCCTAAAAGTGTATGATTAAACTTGTTCCCATGGTGTAGTGTTAAAAAAGTTTTTTAAAAAATCACGATAAATCATAATATCGAATCGCAATACTTGTAGAATCGCAATACTTAAAAATCGCAATACATATTGAATCGGCACCAAAGTATTGTGATAGCATTGAATTGGGAGATAGGTGTATCTTCACAGCCCTAATAATTATTATCAGTATTATTTCCCACTTCCTTTATAAAATTCTACATTAAAGGGAAAGGTTCTCGTAGCAACTGTTGCCTTTTACAATCCAAACTATGACTGTTACAAGACATGCATCATTAATGCAATGTCCCTTTTAAAGCTGCCACTTCCCCTTAATCTCCTTGCTGTGTTCGCAGAATAGACGGAACTTTAACAAACAAAAGACCAAAGGAAACAGGTTAATAGCAGGTAACAGTGAGCTTTGCGATGTGCCTTATAGAACACTGACTGACTGGGAGCAGCACCCATCATTCCTCAGAGGGAGAGAAGAGAGAGACTCAGGGAGTTTGGGTGGAAGGAGACAGATGATTGATGCATGGATAAACCAAGAGAGAGAAAGATGAGAGACACTTGGAATGAGAGGGAAGGAGGATGAGAGAGAGAGACCACAGGAAAACAACCCTAAAGATAGACAGTCAGGAAGGAGGATGTATGGCTTTTGAAGGTATAAGTGGCAGCCTAGAGCGTTGATTCTTGTTTATTTGAGAGGGAAGCATACATGAGTGTAATAGGCCTGATGAGCCATGTTGTGTAATGGTACGAGACGGGGGAGCTTTGAGGCTTTATGGCAAAAAGAAGACCTGGTAAACTACAGTGCACTTATAGGGCTGATTGGGTTTGTGCTTTTAGTCCACCTTGTCGCTCAAACAGCTGGCACAGAGACAGAAAGAGAGAGTATCAATCTGGAAACAGGATTTAAGATTCAGCAAAGACACACTGATTTAAGTAAAGGTTAGAGCCGGATAAAAAGCAGCTCACTACTCAAGATGTACTCCGTTCGTCTCCTTAACAACAGCGGTGACCTTCGCTGTTAACGCCGACACTTCGGCACACAGAGGCGCTCAAAGCAGACCGGCAACAAGCACGTCCCCCCTCATACTGTCAGCTGAGCTCAGCAGGATCATCAGAACACAGTTCAGCACCGCAGGAGCTGAATTATGTGCAGCGTCACTTCAACACTTTCCTGACAACTCTGTGCATTTCATCACAATCTGACAGACTGGGTATTAATTCTGGGGAGCCGGCTTACTTCAGCGACGCTATACCCGGTGGCAGATTTGTTTTGAGTTTTTTTAAAGTCAGTGCTGCAGATCAGCTGGGACTTCATCTATGTAAAAATTGCATTTAGGTCAAACTATCATTATTCAGTGAAACTGACATATTCAGGAATCCTAAAAATGTGAAAAGTGTAAAATGAATCAATTCCCATTAGAAGGATATTGCACAACAATAACATGTAAACTCTTAAGAACAGTATTGCAGGAATGAAATAAATCACTTTTGAGTGTCAAAGACGAGCCTCAAATTCTACAAAAAATGTTGCAAGTACAGTTCAGGTTTCTGCTTTTCTGTTGGAAGAATGAGCATGAGGATGCCAATATATCATTCCTAAACACAAACCAGATCAAATGTAAATAACCACAAGTGTCTGTTTCACATGGCAGAGAAAGCCTGCAGCTCCCCAACTGAGTCTAAACCCCCACTACCCTAACATATGCAGAGGGAGGGACAGAAGTGTTTCACATGCTTTCGCATGACAGCAACACATGAATCTCACTGCTGAATCATTCTAATAACAAGAGGCTCTGCGCAGCAGGGTGACCCAAACTAGGGTCCGGGGGCCACTTTATGGTCTCACAGTTACACAGCTACAGGCAAAATATAGAAAATATGTCATTTCACTAAAATGATTCCCCATGAGAAAACATGTTATCTAGACAGAATTGGAAGGTTACTAAACCAACAACACAAATCTTTCCATATATGGCAAAAAACATCAGATTGAGTGTCTTTAGACATGAAAACACACAAGAAACCCTGCCCATTACGCACCAAGTGTCTAAGTTTGAGAAATGAATCTGATCCATTCAAGAGAAAGCTTACAGAGCACACATCAAAACAATCCCAGAGGATGGTGGAAAAAAATAACCACCGGTTCCTGTTTCTATTCCCGGGCTCCTCTCCTCTCCTCTCCTCTCTTCTCTTCTCCTGTCCTCTCCTCTCCTCTCCTGTCCTGTCTTCTCCTTTCCTCTCCTCTCCTCTCCTCTCCCCTCCTCTCCTCTCCTCTCCTCTTGTCTCTCTTCTCCTCTCCTCTCTCGTCCTGTCCTCTCCTCTCTCCTCTCCTTTCCTCTCTCTTCTCCTCTCTTCTCGTGGAGCACGGACACGAACCAGAGAACCAGAGAGCCAGAGAACCAGAGAGAACCAGAGAACCAGAGAGAACCAGAGAACCAGAACCTGAGAGAACCAGAGAACCAGAGAGCCATAGAACCAGAGAGAATGAGAGAGTCAGAGAGAACCAGAGAACCAGAACCAGAAAACCAGAGAGAATGAGAGTCAGAGAGAACCAGAGAACCAGAGAACCAGAGAACCAGAACCAGAGAGAACCAGAGAACCAGGGAGCCAGAGAGAACCAAAGAACCAGAGAACCAGAGAACCACAGAGAACCAGAGAGCCAGAGAACCAGAGCACCAGAGAACCACAGAGAACCAGAGAGCTAGAGAACCAGAGAACCAGAGCACCAGAGAACCAGAGAGAACCAGAGAACCAGAGAGCTAGAGAGCCAGAGAACCAGAGCACCAGAGAACCAGAGAGAACCAGAGAACCAGAGAGAACCAGAGAGCCAGAGAACCAGAGCACCAGAGAGCCAGAGAACCAGAGCACCAGAGAGCCAGAGAACCACAGAGCCAGAGAACCACAGAGCCAGAGAACCACAGAGCCAGACACCTCTGTGCGCCGAGGAGGAGGGGTAACAGACACCTACCAGCTTTACATGCCGAACTCTCTTTTCTTCTGTCATTTTGAAAAGTAGCCCGAAACGAAGTTAAAAGAAAACACCGGAGAGGTGAACCGCGAGCCGGGATAACCGGGGTAACCGGGATAACCGTAGAGGAGGACTCCTTCTCCTTTCTCCCCAAAGTGTGATCCACACGGAGCAGCGCAGCGCGGCGCAACGAGAAATACAGCAGACCCGGTGCGCTACAGTCTGCTCAGTCTGCTCCGCTGGCTACAGCAAACAGGCAGCAGAATATTCAACTTTGGAAAAATGAGAGAGAGAGAGAAAGAGAGAGAGAGAGAGAGAGAGAGAGAGAGAGAGAGAAAGAGAGAGCAGACAATCACAGGAAAGCGGCTCCTCCTACCCATACAATACAAAAAGGCAAAACCAGCAGATAGAGAAGCGTCAGTGCTGAACAGAGCTGCTGCTGCTGTCACTGGAGCCTAATAACTCATTTAATGTGGAGCAGGAGCAGACTACACGTTACACTGATTCATGCAGTTTATTGGATAATCAGTGGGTGATATCCTAACAAATATAATATGATATAAACAGAATTGTTTATATCATATCATTTTGTATATTGTTTATTGGTAGAAATTCAATTTTTTTATTCTTATTTTATTCTAACGTTTTTATCAATTCTTTTGTTATTATACTGTTTGACTTGCACCAACAAAACCAAAGCAAATTCCTAGTGTATACCTCTTACACCTGGCAATAAACACGATTCTGATATCGACTTTATTAAATGAAGTAGGGCTGTCTCTTAGTCGACTAACACGCAGATGACTAACCGATTAGCTGATTTAATCGACAGATCTGTTAAAGAGAGCGTCTCCACAAAGAATCACACAAACGCACCGCTTGAAATCGTGTGTTTAGCAGAGATGTGCTCAGAAGTTTCTTGGAAATAAATCATTCAGCATGAAAAAAACATAAAAAATTACTAATCGACTAAAGGAAGCTTAGTTGACTAAGACCAAAACGACGATTAGTCAACTAGTCGATTTAGAGGGGACAACCAGTGCTGGGTCAGAAAAGTGAAGCCAATGTGGAAGTGCCTTAAACTTTCATTATTTCTAATATCCAGCAGGGGGCGACTCCTCTGGTTGCAAAAAGAACTCTTATTGTATAGAAGTCTATGAGAAAATGAGCCTACTTCTCACTTAATTTATTACCTCGGTAAACATTGTAAACATGAGTTTATGGTCTCAATCGCTAGTTTCAAGTCTTCTTGAATACAGCATGATGTTCATTTAGTAAATGATGGTCCTATTTAGAGTCAAATAGACCATAAAGCAGGGTATGCTTTAGGGATATATATATATAACCTTTTTGTTTGTCTAAAAAAGTCATATTCAGCGTTCGGTTGTCCTTAGCTCCACCCTCTCGTGTCACTTCTGGTTGCAAAAAGCCAAGATGGTGACGGCCAAAATTCTGGCTTCTAAACGGCAGTCCACAAACCAATGCGTGACGTCTTGGTGACTACGTCCACTTTCTTAAATACAGTCTATGGTGGCAGCCTTAGCAACCAGCCAAGTAACAAGGGTCACACAGTGAGGTCACAAAGGGGTTTAATTCACCTCTAACAGAAGCAGTTAGAGTAGATGACAGCAGTTTTCCAGCCTGCATGACGAATGAATTAATGACCACAATCGTTCTTCATTTTCTTATCCTGGAAAATGATGCAACCGCGGGTAATAAAGCAGGACTCAGATATTAAAAGTCCTGCGTTGTTCATTACTATCAATAAGTAAAACAGGGAGGTAATACCACGTTCAAATGCAGAAAAAAAAAAAGAAGGCCCAAAGGCGGCAATTAGAATATTCAAAGATTTCAACTTGGGCAAAAGTGGTGTACAATAACGGCGCTATCACACTTTAATTTCTTGGATTAATTACAAGATTCTGTGTGTGAATATCCATGTGCCAAGTAATGCCTGTGTGTTTTAGTGTGCGTGTAATACTCCTACATGACACAGTCTGTTACTTAATGGTTGTTTATATGTCCCACATTTTTATTGTACACGCACACCGAAGACATACTACACTACAAATATAGATCAGAGAGTCACTCCAACTTTATTCTGAGCAGGCGGGTGTGCTGTTGTGTCTGCAGGCTTGTGTTCTGCTGCTTTGGTGTGTGCGTGTGTGCTTGGAAACAGTGCAGAGGTTAAGAGGTTTTGCAGAGCTTTCCAGCAGACTGCTCTAGTGTGCTGCTGCTGCTGCTCTCTGTCAGCCTGTCCTGCACCTGTCAGACCAAACACACTGCTTGTGATCCCATTTCTTCACCGTGAATTGTTAACTGTGGGTGCCTTATAATAACAGACAGATGCAAAAAAAAATAGTCAGAGTAATGTAATATTGATCACATACTGCTTTAGACTCCTACAGAGTTTAGACAGTTGGATTTGACATTTCAACAAACTTTATGTTTAAAAGTCGAGTTATTTCTGACTTTTGCGTCCAAAAATTGCCTCACCACCGGTCATATCTTTTCCCCCTCTGTTATCAAAGGCAGAAACCTTTACTTAAGTCATTTTTGAGGCATCAAGGCAGGATTATTGGCTGACATTGAAGTCAGTTTTCTGAAATATGAAAAACATGTATCTAATATAGAGCTTTATTCTCTGCTTTAAACCGATTGGACCAATTTCCTGGCGTTTTTCTTTTTTTTTTTTTAAAGGGACAGTGTGTAGGTTTTGGTGGCATTTAGCGGTACTGAGTACCCCTCCCTTTCCAAGACAGCTGTAACGTTAGCCACCAAGGGCAAAAAAGATTCTTAGTTTCAGCTGATTATACATTAATGAAATCAAAGTTATGAATATTATATTCCATTTCTGCTAATACATGCCCCAAAATGTTACACACTGTTCTTTTACATGCAGACCTTATAGGCGGTGATATTGTCAATTTTTAGGCTGTGCTGAGCATTCAGTTGGAGAAGGTAAATGTCGGAGATTGTGTCACAAATGTCTGTTACCGCACTGAAAAAACTTTAGTTGACTTTAGCTTGTAATATAATTTTCAATATAAATATTTTTATTTACTTTTTTTTACAGTGGAAATTTGTGTTTTTAATCAGGCTCGGGCCCAAAACTGCTGCAGTGGTTCAGGCTTGGGTGGGACTTGGATGGCGAAATGCGGGTTCATGTAGGGTCGGGCCTGATCAAAGCTCTAATCTAGTAGTTTACCGGTGATTCAAATGGGCCTATAGTGTAGAGAGAACCAGTTCTAACACAGCAGGCAGGCTGCTGTGGGTAAACAGTGTCAGACAAGGTGTGGTCCGACATGCAGGTGTGCTCTCCGACAGTCAACAAGAGCCACCGCAAACCGTCTGAGAGCCTGTCTGTCTCTTTGAGCTTATTACAGTATATTTACCTGTCTGTCTATAATCAATAAATCCACAAACACAGACGTCATGCCTTTTCTTGTCTTGATAACTGTTTGTAGAGCCTCGTCTTCCTGTCTGCAGCAAAGTCGGCCTCCCAGTGTGCCAAACATTTCGCTGATACGTTCTGCCCTGCATATGGTGGAGTCTGTCCGTCTGCTGGGCTTGTTTTCCCACCAACATACTGGAAAATCTTGTCACTGTGAAGCCAAGGTGGTATTTCCAGACAAACAGGTACAATGGCATTTTTTCTCATCTACACTCTCCCACACATTTTCTGTATTGAATTACACTTTCTTAAAAGAACACCTTTTCTAGAGCACAAGGTTTGAGCAAGCTGCAAGTAAATATTAAACTTGAATTCCCACTGGGCTTATTTGGGATTTAAACAGGTATTTTATGCTTTGATCCTGACAGAATAGTGGGCTGATTGACTGCACAGATTTAGCCTGGATCCAGCCCCGGGCATTCATCAGTGCTGTCTTCACTCACTGACCACGTGGACATCTGATCTTTGCGACTGGCAGTCGTGAAGGCAGCTTCGGTTTCCAGCACTCTGAATGAACTCAGTAATTTGTGGTGCTGGACGATGCTGATGTATGTTTACTTGTAGTTTGTGCAGAGCAACCACTTGCTGTTGGGCTGTGATTGGTCAGAGGATTGCTACTGATCATTTTGATAGGAGCCCATTTCATTATTTTTTTCGGTTTCTCACTCTAGCTGGAGCCACTGACTCACCAGCTGGCTTTTACACCATACTCCCATGTGCTTACAGCAAATATACCACTGATAAGAACTGATTACAGTTATAGTAGTAATTAAAAGAAATTAGGTAACACTTAATTTTAAAGGTCGGCCAATTTCATGGTAATTAGGTGATGATTAGCAAGTAACCTATTTGAAATTTATTTTGAATTACTGACAAATTACCCCAATATTTACCTCAAAATGTATCGAAAATGACTTTGTTTGGCTGTCTTGACTTGGGACTCGACTCTGGACTTTTATTATTTTCATTTTATATCTATTATAAACATTATTTAATAATTACAGTCCGTTATTTCCCAATAAGCAGTAATAAATAGCTGGAAATGTATTTAATACATTTAAAGGAAAATAATACAAAGTGAATTGATATGCTTTATTTCCATGTCTGCTGCTAAATAGATGATAATTAGCAAATAACTTCTTTGAAATTTCTTAAAAAACTCCCTGAATCATTGCATTAGCTACCAGGTTACATTTGTGTAGACAATAAGTCACACAATGGTGAGATTTATGCCTGATCAGAAGTGCCTTCTATTAGTTTTGGTTTTCCACCTCCAATGAAGAGCAGTGTAGAGCCGCTTCTCAAGCCTAAGGGCCCTATTTTAACAATGATATGCTATTTCAGTGTAGCATTATTAAACAATGTTTATAATAAAGTCATTTTTTACACATTTTGGGGTGAATATCGGCAGTAATTCCAAAGAAATTTAAAATAGGTTACTTGCTAATTATCACCTAATTACCATGAAATTTGTGAACCTGTAAAATGAAGTGTTACCAACAAACACACAACTTTTAACCGGGAGACCGGTGTTCGTGTCAGTGTTAACTTATTCTGAAGTTACCTTAGTGACATTTGTCAAATGTTTTTTAGTGACGTTTGTGATGTATTTTCTGTACTTTTGTTACATTGTTACGTATTTAACTTAGTTCACATACTTATTTACGTCCAACTATGATGTTTTTCCTAAACCTAACTAAGTGGTTTTATTGCCTAAACCTAACTAAGTGGTTTTGTTACGTGGCGTATAAATGACATGCAAAAGAGGCGTACAAATGACACATGAAAAGCCTGAAATGCGTCCTCATGACACCCGGAATGTCCTTTTAATGTTGCACTATTTATACGCCACCCCATGGCATCGGGCTAGTATAACTGTATGGTAAAATTGTATCGAAGCAGCATTTATTTGACTGTATTAAATAATAAAAAGGTTGCCATAGAAAACAAAAGACATAATGAAACGTGTGATGAATACTAGTGAAAGACAGAATGAGGGCAGGCTGGAGGACCGAGGCTGCTGCCAACAGTAGACACACCGGCCACTGGAGACTTGGCCTCACTATTGTGCTACCATGGCCGAGTCATGGGGCGTATTACATATCAAATTACCATCAGCACCGGTACTTAACAATGTTTGTGTGTGTGTGTGCACTTAGAAGTGCAAGACAAATCACCAACACCAGCACACAGTGTGTGTCCAGAGGAAATGCATCAGCTCCTCTCTTCCTCTCCCAGCCCACTGATCATCAGGGACTTATTGTACAGCACCAGGCTGTCTGCGTACTGCAGCAGCATGAAGTGATCGGGGAAAACACTCACAGCAGACACATAAAAAAACCCTTTGTTCCCAAGTTTTTGGCCAGAAACCTCAAGAGATTGTTCTGGTATTCTCTATCTGCATGCGTTTCTTACTATTGTGGTGCGCTTTCACTTCAATTTTACTGAATTGTAATTATCATTTCTCTGTGAACATTTTGCGCTGTCTCACTTTCATTTGACAACAACTATCTCTCGTAATCTAACAGCGTTAAAAAAAACAACTTGTATTTATTTCTCCATTATTTTAGTGTCGGTAGTAACACTTTTCGTGTAGTTAAAGGTGACATCCTTTAGGCAATCCTTTTCTTCATTTCAAGTTGATGCCCTCATAAACAGATCAATGAAATACTCAGAGGGCGTAAACAAACAAGATGCTGGGTGTGGCATCGCTCCATCAGCTTTCCATTAGTCTCGCCACCTCAAATCTGATATTTTTCGCCAATAGAGTCAGACTGTTTTCACTTCCACCTACAGTACAAAGACCACAATTCTTATATGACACAGCAACAAGCTGTGCTGTTTGTTTTTTGTATTTTATGAAACTTCCAGTGGAGAATTGAATGAACTGTGGGTTGTTAAATGTTGGCATTTTTACTTTTATAGAACTGAGAGGACGTGCTTTACACTCTTAAGTCCTTAAAAGTACAGTTAAATATTGTGTGCCATTCTAACTGCTCACTTAGCCTGATGTAAACTATCTACCCAACGTTCAGCTCTGCTACTATAGTACTGACATACTACCTTAAGTAGAATCCATAAATGTCGTAGGACGTAGTAGGAGCATCGACTGTAAGTGGACGTAGTCACCATGACGTCACCAATTGGCTTGTAGACTGCCTCTTTGAAGCCTCGAGTTCGACTTTTTCGACTTGTTTTTTTGCATAAGTGATACAAGAGGGTGGAGCTAAGTGCAACTGATTGCTGAATAAGACATTTTTAGGTGACCAAAATGTTGAAAACACACTGTGAAAGGGTTAAAGTTGTACGACGAAAACACAGAAATCTCCCAGACCGGACAACGCCGTGGTAGCGACCTGTCAATCACAAGGTAGCCACGCCCTAAAGCATACCCTGCTTTATGGTCTGTTTGACTCTAAATAGGACCATAATTTACTAAATGAACATCATGCTGTATTGAAGAAGACTTGAAATTAGCCATTGAGACCATAAACTCATGTTTACAATGTTTACTGAGGTAATAAATCAAGTGAGAAGTAGGCTCATTTTCTCATAGACTTCTATATAATCAGACTTCTTTTTGCAACCAGAGGAGCCGCCCCCTGCTGGCTGTTAGAAAGAATTACTTCGGCACTGGCTTCACTTTTTAGACTCGGGAGTTTCCCACTGAGTAGGAGTCTGATATATACAGTATATTGAAGGGATTCTTAACTGTAGTGGTGCATATATTTAGACAGTGAACAGGTCCAATCCGTGTCACAGTGGTGACAGGATCAGATCTAAAGCTGGTATGAGAAAACTAGATTGGAGCTGGCGGTGTATACCAAACTGAAGACACTGTGACCCCGTCTGATGAAATAACGCTGTGTCCTTTGACACAGTGTGTGTTTTTATGTGTGGATGTGTGCTCAGTGGAGGGAATGCCCGGACTTTCTTATCATAGTCACATTGCCTTCTTTGCCCTCTGGCTCCACACCAAGACAGGCTGGAGCCGAACACAGGCTGTCCACAGAGACACAGAGCCAGATCTAAGGAGCGACTACCACTGGGCTTGTTTGTACGGACAAAAACACAAACTGATGAACATAAAACGTCTACTTTCCACCTGTTCACACATTCCTTTTAAGCTCATTTGGATGGACATGCCAGCAGGTTAGCGCATCAGCATCAAATCCATTCATGAAATGAGAGACACTACTGTATGCAACACAAGCAATGAGAATAATTTCAATTAAAAAGGACTAAATATATTCAGACTAACCTTTAACTGCGAGCCTGGACTTTATAGCACACATTGACATATAAACAGAGATTTTAAGAGCTCCTATAAACCATTACTACTATTTGTCACAGTGCTTATCTAGCCAGTAATGCTTCTACAACATCATTTATATTAGATAATATTGAGACATTAAAGAACTCAGATGCATTTAGGGGCTTTGGGCCACCTCATTAGGATTAGCAGACTAAAACATGCACAACCAATCTGTCAAATGTAGTTGGATGTCAGATGGAGACTAGAGCTTGAAACATAAAGTCAATCTGTACATTTTGTACTGCACAGAACATGCATTTTAAGGGTAAATTGTTGAAATGCGCTGTGTCAGTGCACAACCGAGAAACTTGAGTCATTGCAATTATCTTGTCTTTCCAGAGATAAACTTAACAACATATAATTACGACCACAGTGCATACATAAAAAACATCACCAAAGCCATAAAAGACAAGATTTAAAAAAAAGAAAGGAAAATGAAAAAAAAAACAGAAGGGCAACCGTATTAGTGAAAAGAATCATAAATCCCAAAAGCCAACACACAGCAGCACATAACAGAAACACGACCCAACACCAAGCGTTCTCTTTGTAAGCCAAACCAAAGTTTCATGACAACAACACTGTAATACTCATGTAACTCCATCTGATATATATTAGCATGGCTGTCTGAAACCTTTAAAAAGAATGTGGAGTCAAATATTCAGCTTTAAAAACTTGTTTCCATAATGTCACGTTGGTGCTTCCTGCTTGAGTAGCTGCCCGGCTCGGGAACACGCAGCTTGTTGTCAGCTGTCACAATCTTTAGGATCAACGAGAACTGCTTTTTTCCCCTCTCTCTAATGATTGTTTTGGTTTACTATACTACTGGTGACCTGGTAGCACCAGACTGTATCCCAGTTAGCAGAGTGGTTTATTTCCACAGGCCAGAGGATGACTTGTTGGTGTGTTGCAGTTAGTTTTAAATACAGCCCAACTGGGACACATAGGCATTAGCTCTTAACAGTTAGTGGGTCCCCACACTGCTGCTACATTACTGGTGTCTGTCATAAAGCCATTAATGTTGTGTATTTTACTTTATAATGACCTGATGAACTGCAGGGGTGGATTTCAAATGGCTCACAGAAACAGTGGTGTGAAGCAAACGATGTACAGAAAACAACCAGAAACAGACTTCACAGGCAAGGTAGAGGGCAAGACGTGGGAGTACAGCGCTACATTATTTGACTGCAGCTCACAAATTTCACCATATCCTTACTTCATATTCATTCTTTTATCGAAAAAAAATCCCAAAATCCAAAACACATTTAAAAAAAATAAATAAATAAGAAAACAGATGATTAAATAGAAATGGCTGATATTAAACTAGATAATTTACGACTTTTCTCTTTGAGACATTCTTCACAGGACAGCCTTAATTATCTAAATTGCAGATATATTCATATTTGTAATTTAAGTAATTGAGTTCTACTAAGAAGGACAAATCTTTAACTTTATAATAACCATCATTTGTGTAGGGTAAATTCATTGTTATTTTAGTTAATAGTTATTTTACTGTTAACAAACAATTACATGATAATTAACATACACTGAGAGGACACCTCTCTTTGAAAAGTAAGTATTGACTAAACTGTAAACTATCAATTAAAAATGTATAGTGTTTTTGAGAATTGATACAGTATCAAAAAACACAATATCGCGATTTTCGATAATTTCTTACACCCCTAGTAAATATTATTAATAATCATTTTGTTGTAGTAAAATAACTATAAACTAAGTTTAATTAACTATCAATTAATCATTTATAAATGATAGTTATTTTAAGGTGTGACCGGGAAATCATATTTCTTTGTTATTCAACTGATCATAATTTTAGTTTAAAATTATTACTGATGTAAACAAGCGTGCATGTCCAGTCAATTTGAGAGTGATAGCCCGTTTCAATGTTTCGATAATGGCGCTACACTTTTGATTACATTTGGATCAGGCCTTTAGAAGACATTCCAGATAAGAGCGCTGCTTAGCATTGGTCAATTATGCAGATATGGTCAATTATGTAAAATGAGTATCTCCCTTCCCCTGGGCACCGCGGAAGTCGTTTAGGATTACGGACATTTGGAATTGGCTCGCTCACCTTATCTCTGCCCCAGTGGATCAATAGGGCCCTCCTGCTAAGCACTTATTCCATTCCCCTTACTGCAAAGACCTTATGCTTCCTCTCAAGGGTTGGCTGCTAAAACCTGGGACTCTGCACGTTGCATTAGTTGTAGCCTCAATAACTTTTTTTCTCCCCTGTTTGGATAGCTCTACTGTGTAAAAATTGAGTGGTTCAGGTGACATGAAGGGAGGCTGCAATGAGGACAGTTTCAATGACAAATAGCTGGAGGAGAAGTGCTCAACATGAGTCACTGTATATACACACACATGCTCACTTCTAATGGCACTGGCTCCACCATAAATAAGTCCCCCAGTGAATTTTTATTACATAACCCACAACGCAACCGCAAGAATGTCTAGATTATGTATGAGACCGTCAGCTGAACTGAAATAATCATCAGATCTGATGCTGCAGTGTTGGAATTAAAACCTCACTGGTGTAGAGTGGATGACATTACTGGTTATTGGTGAACAAAGTGTGCGTATACACACTGCTACTGCAGCAAAAAGGCAAGCAACAGAAGATAGAGAGCCTGTGAGGGAGACTGGAGACATAAAAAGCTAAAACACGGAGGAGGCTGATAGAGAAAATATGGGTCAGACAGAAGAAAGCTCAACGTAAATCAGAATGTGTAAACATGTAAAGGCCTAATCTCATTATCCCTCATCCTCCTGGGTCTCTGATCGGATGCTTGATTAAAGCAGATGAAAGAAAAGAGGTAGAGGATGTAGACGGAGGTAAAAGTGAGGAAAGTGTATCCTATAGAGAAGAAATAAATAGAGATTGAGGGAGAGTATGGAGCAGGCAACATGTGCTGTAAAGACAGTGCAGCTGTGCAGCACTCATTAACATAAACAGAGGGATGGCAAAAAAGTCTGCATATAAATAAAGCATATAAAATCAAATAGAGAGTCATAAAATATGAAGTTAATATATCATCTGAATTACATGTTCATATGTGATACTATTAAAAGTACATGTGAACTCTGTGGATGTAATGATACTGTAATCATAATTTCTTCATTAACAAATGGACTATAAACATAAAAATATTCCTGTAAATGTCAAAATGATTTCTGTAAAACATTGCTCTGACTGATAGAAATCAATAAGCAAACCAGCAGTATTGGTAGAGTCTTTCATTTGCTACCAAGCATATGCCAATAATACGATGGTTGCAAACCCAATCACAGTGAAACTTGCCAACCCGTTCTCACTCCCAACTCGTGCCCCTCGGAGTCTGATACCGACGCATGGAGGAACCCTTTAAGGGTCTGGATAACTCTGAGTCATTATTAGATGATCCACCATGGGTCGGCAGGAATTAACACAGGATTTTCACCTAGGCATCCGCTGTTTGTGTCCCGTGTGAAACTAAAACTCAACGTGACTTACTTTGTCACGTCAGTCGCGTGACTCGTTAGTATCGTTAGTCCCGTGAGTCATGTGAGTCGTTAGACACTCGCTAGCGGAGGTGGGACCAAGTCACTGTTTCACAAGTCTCAAGTCTTTGCACTCAAGTCTCTCGTCAAGTCTAAAACTTTGAGTTTCGAGTCCTAAACAAGTCATAATGCACTCTTCACCAAATGTATTGCCATTTGCATCTCTTAGTAATTTTCAACCCACATGTTTTACATACTGCAATGTGTTTTTTGTTGACCACTGCATAGTTTTTGTACGCGAATGAAATCATCTTGGGTATCATTTTTTCCAACAGGCGCCCTGTAACGTAACGTTAGTTCTTGGTTCACACAAATTGGATCTGGGGAATTGAGTGTTGACTTGCTGGGAATGATTGATTCAGGAAATGCAGGGAAATGAATCGAATCGTTGCACACTTTTGAGATAATATAACATACTTCTTAATCTTTGAGCTTGGGGGAAGGTATCAAGTCTCAGGCTCAAATCCAAGAGAAGTTACGAGTCATTGGTGTTAAAGTCCAGGTCGAGTTGCAAGTCTTTCGAATCTGACTCCAAGTCCAAGTCATGTGACTCGAGTCCACACCTCTGCTCGCTAGTCACGTGAGTCGTTAGTCAAGAAAACGCCAACCACAACCTTTTCGTAACCTAAACTAGTGGATTTGTTGCTTACACCTAACTTCCTGTGAAAATGGAAGTTTATTTTGAAAAGACAATACAGTATGCATGTAACAAGTGAGTATTGACGCACCGTCCCTGACACGTCCAAAACTGACGCTAAAGTATTTAGAGCATCATAGTTTGAAGCCATACGGCCACTGACCGAGTCAGTCACTCCTGCCTTCACTGTCCTTCTTTCAACTGGACTATCCAGTAAATGGTGATTAATACAAAACATTCATAGTTTAAGATCAAAATGAGGCTAATCATTTCTGTAAGAAGAGAACTGTCAATAAGAAAGTAAGTAAGTGTAGTAGTAGTAGTAGCAAAGGGATGATTTATGCATAATTCAGACCTAAGGGATGAGCAACTGAAAACCCCCACAATCTTTTCCTTAATTTATTATTCATACTCAGCACTGATTGCATGTCCTACTCACTTTCCTTTAAATTGCTTAATTCTTGGTTCAGCAGCAAATGACCTCATGATTATTTTAAAGGGCAACTCTTTGCAACTTTGAGGCGTTTTCTCTTGACGTGCACATCAGGCACATCATATGAGAACACTAATTTCCACTTGACCTGAACTCCTGTGGCTGTATACCTACCAGGTTGGGGTGTGGTCCCACCTATTCACTTGAGCTGAATAAAGAGCTTTGAAAGGAGGTCGGTGCTGAAGTGACTGAAGGCTGGATGATAGTATGTGTGTTAAAAACTGTCAAAATCAATAGCTCTGCAAATGAACTGCTAATCAGAGTGCCTGGGCAACAAGGAGCCAACAAAGAAGTAGTAAAGCTTAGCTAAGTCATTTTCTGTTCTACCCCGACAGCCCAAACACTAATCTAAAACTAGTTTGTTCAAATGCTGTTTGGTGGCTCTGTTGTGGAATACTTAAACTGACATTGATGCACCAGGTAAGTACTCTTACTGCTCTGTAAACATGTTTACCCATTTGCAACAGGATTGTTGCTCGCCGCGACGATTCATTCCCCTCCATTTGCTGCAGTTTCATCTCATTGTACTGGGCGATCCCACACAGATACGAGCTCAACAATGCATTTGGTATATTAAAAAAAGATTTGCAATCTGCCGAGATAGATTACAACAGAGGATATTAGCATCAGCAAAGGACGTGTTTTGTATTGTGCTACCTAGACTCACAGACAGGATGGTTATAGTGACAAAAAGGCTGCAATTTCACGCTGATGCCATAAAGTAGTCATGTTGAGCAGACTAAAGATCTTTGCACGCCAAGTCCGTACTTTTCATCCAAAATTGTTGCACGTTTAAAAATAAATTTGACCTCACGTTGTGTGAATCACATCTATACACTGACTTTTGTCTGTCATTAAAGTTTTCAGAACAGGTTCCATTTTCTACATTTTTGGCATTCGTCAAAAGGCAAAAGAGGGTGGTTTGACCACTAAGAGCCACCGTCCGGCCATACATCATCATCCAAAATGGCATGTTGAACATTCACTCATCTCCCAGCACAAAGCACTTAGAATAATAAATAGAATAGAATAATAAAACGCATCGGAATCAGTGTCCAAGGTTTATGTGCGTAACGTTATTTATCAGATGACGGACTAAAAAAATCTCATATGAAAATACAGACTTGGTTTGCAAAGACCTTAAGCTGTATGGATGATGAAATGACTGTCCTTTGATTCAAGTTATCTTTCACTGTTTGAAATGAATCTCATTGGACTTTTGCCGACCTTTAAAAAGTGGATTTACAATCCAGACGTTGTCCCGGAGTAGAAAATTCCCCTTGATAGACACATTTTTTAAATAAGTAGAAAATGGACACAAAAAAAAAATTAAATAAAGTGCTCCCACTTATTGAGCGCAGGCCAATAATGCAGTGGCATTTCACACTTGAGATATTTTCTCATAGAGTTAGAGCAGACACCATGAAATAGCCTATAAAGGTGTTGTCAAAACACGCACTCCCGACCCGCTCTAAAACCTGCACAGGGTGCTGTTAAAGTGCTGTTACAGTAACTGTAGCCACATCAAATGACAGCTCCACTTGAGGTGTTGCCAAAAATGTCTCCTGACCTGCCCTTTCTCATTTTTTCCTCCTCTTTTGTCTTCATCTCCTTTTTCCTCTCTACTCTATGAAATGCTGACCTCCTCCTGTTTCCTCAACTTTCCCCCCATATCTACTCATTACCATATACATCACCTCAACCCTTTTGCTACTTTCCTGCTGATTCCCTGATTCAGTGCTTCATTATTGTCTTCACACCACCTCCTCCTCCATGCCTTCTCCAACTCATCCCTCGCTCCTCTTTCCCCTTTCAGTCCCCCCTCCTCCTCCTCCTCCTCCTCCTCCTCATCACTCAGAGGAACAGCAGAGCTCTTCATCAAGCAGACGTCAAGCATCTGTCAGAGTCCAGGCCAGTCTTGGCGTGATTGATTTTTGGCCCACCTGCGTCTTTTCGTAATGACCAACTGTCAGTTGTTTTACTGCCCGCACTACCTCCCCTCAGTATCTCCCGTCACCGCGGCATCCAGAGGCTAAATCTCTCCGCTCAGACCTACAGTGCATTATCTAGCTTGTCTTCAGACAAGATTTATGTAGGTATACCATAGAGCCCGCTTGTCCTCCCTCCAATCACCCAGGAGAACGCTATCACGGACGGTTATTTTAAAGAAGAAAATCGATTACATTCTGACGGCAAACACAATATCTCTTTTACGCTTAAAGTTTTCAATTATTCCCAGGCAATGGCTTCTCCGACGGAAGCTAATAAATGTCTGTTTGGGCTCGCGACCACAACGCTGTGTTTTGATTTGGTCTAGTAGCAGCTTGTTAAACAGTTTGGGAGCTGAGGCAGCAGACGATTTTGATGAGAATGAAATGGTAACTCTGGAGAACAGCCACATAATGGTGGAGCACGAGCACGACATGTTTCCTGTGTGGCGAGCCAATATTATTTCAAGTGGGGGAATCAGCACGTCCTATTGATTAGTTTGAATAGAAGGAATTTATCCCAAAACAAAATGCTATATCAAGTGAATAACATCTCCACGTGTTATTTTCTTGAAAGAATGTGTTTTTCCTCCAGATCAAACTTCTCTTTCAGAGAGACAAAAATGTTTATTGTTCTGCTCTTTGATCCACATGTTTGCCATTCAACAGGTATTGCGATTCGATATTACGATTTATTGTAATTTTATTTCACTTTTTTTAACACTAGACCATGAGAAAAAGTTGAGTCATACACTTCTCTGGACTTTTACATTGGAAAAATATGTAAATTGATACAGCAAAAATGTTTGATTTTCAGCATGAATGTAGTCAGAGATCTCCTGAAGACAAATATATTAGTCATTGTCAGACATTATTTACTAATTTACTTTTTTTTAGCAACCCAAAAATCTAAGAATAAAGACATTTCCTTTACAATTTATTGGTATTTTCTTTTTACTTTATAAGGGACATGTCATGTTTTATACTTCTGGTGAATACAATCCAATCAACTGTATTTCCATTTATCTATTTTGTATATATAGTTCTCTTTTTTAATACCTTATTTTGAAAATCTGACGTAATCACACATGTATAGTTCCGCTAACTTCGACAAGTCCGTCGATAGCGCTCCCCGTCAGCTCTGTTCTCTTTATACATCCATGGTCAGCTCCATCGGGGCCGTTTGAATGCATACATGTCAGTATATGGGTGCTCTACAAACTACAACAATAAAAGCGGTAACTTCCTTCTACCTCCGCATAAAGCAAATATCGATTCTGGCATTAAAAAATCAATTTCAAAATTGTAAAAAAAACATAGCGATACATAAGTGAATTGATTTTTTTTCCCATCCCTACTAAATATGTGAGGACATCATCCTGACTTGATTGGGCGCTCAAGCCATTTAAATTTCACCTTGAGGGATACAGTTCAATGGATTTCGGCGAAGGCACAAGATGTTCTCCGACTAAACCCAGACCTCAGTGTGACTCCGAGACATCAGATGATGAAAACATGTCAGGAACACTTTCAAAAACTCCTTCATGTCCCGTGGCGACCTCCAGACTGAGTGTATAAGAGGAGCTTCAAACAGGAAGCGGTGTGGAAGCTGGGGCGCATCACTTCCCCCTAGCTTCACTCACCTGGATGCTGAGCTTGTTTGATCAGCTACAGAGGCCAGGTGCAACTTCCGGATCGGGAGCGATGACGCAAACTCTCTCTTTCTCTACTTTCTCCGTTTGTCTCTAGTAACGTTCCCTTCATTCTTTTGCCCTTCCTTGCTTTTCCTTCCCTTGCCCTCTTTCTCTCCATCTGCCTGGCAGGGACAACCGAGTGCCCACGGAGAGCAGGGATGCAGCAGAAGGCATCTTTGAAAGAGAGCTCTGGCTGCAAAGCTTTCATCTCGTGCTGTACCTGGCCAAGGCAGGCTGCGGGGTAGCTCGGCTGTCAGGAGGAGGGAGGATGGATGAGACAAGCGGAGAGGAAGGGAAATGAAATGAAATGAGCGGGAAACAGAAAAGGGCCTTGCCTCTCTAGTATTAATAATCTATTTATGCTCTTGCCAGGCTCAAAAAAGAGCGAGTAAATGAAGATGAGTGAGAAACAGACATCAGAGGGAAAAGATGGAGAGCAGAGGAGGGGGAAGCAGAAGTGGAGCAGAAAGATGAGAGAATTAGAGGCCCTTGTGGCTCATAGAGGAGAGCCAATTTACAAAAGGTCCTTCTAATGCAGCTACTTGGGACTCCCTCCTGCTTTCAACCAAAATATGTCCAAGATGGAATCAGTCAATCATCGAAAGAGCTGCTGAAAAGTGGCAGTCCTCCTGTATTGCCCAGTAAGCGTAGAGGAACAACACGGGGAAAAGAGATTGGGTTGGCACGCTACAAACATCCTAGCCTGGATCACTTAAGGGCATGGTTTGAAAGGGCTGTAAACACGATGCTAAAGCATGGGAGTGCACTGAAAGGACTGCTGTTCATTCAAAGCCTACACTCCATGCAACATCACAACTTTGGCAGCGTCACTGTGTGCATTATCCCAGCAAGCCACTGCTTGGCCTATTGCATCTGCTGCAGAGTGTGCCTCCTTGACAGGCACAGACTGGGCACTCAGAGAGTGTGCGATGTGTCTCGACAGGAGGTGGGAAGAAAGTTAATGTATGTGTGCGTGTATTTGTGAGCGGCTATGTGTGTAAAATCCTTCAGAAATCAGGCGGCATGCTTCTTTCGGTGAGGCACATAATAACTCAAAAGCCTCCCATTGACAGCGGCTGTCTATAGCCGTGAAGGACTGTGAGTTTGACTAATGGATTCTCTCATAGCTGTTTACCTGTGTAGGTTCTGCATGAGGAAATCAGGGAGGGATGATGCAAAGCACTGAAGGCAGGTCTGTCCTTAGTCCTAAATGCCACGTCTGGGAACACAGACGAGGATCATTACCGAGTCAGACCGTGTTGTTAAGGCTGACAAAATGTTGTTTACCTCAGACATGACCGGCCCTCTCAATTGTCTGTATCGTACAACAGAAAATGGAAATTAATCTCTTTATGTCTGCTGGTATTTAAAGTGTAATCTGTTCTTGAGAGGCCATCATTGAAATCAAACTTGCCAATAGGCCAAAGCCTGGCTCCAATGACTTTTAAATGACCCTCAATCTAGCCTTTTTTATACTCTTTTTCTCCGTCTGTCCCTCCTCCCCTTTGAATCAAAGACAACCTTGATCGAGTTCATATTACATGTAAATGCTTCTCATCAAAGACAAACAGTGTAACCATGGGAACTAAGCCCCCTAGTTCATAAGAAAAATAGATTATTCTTTTGTCTGTAGTCCTCCAATAAGCCTTACAAGCCCAACGGGTGACAACCACTAAATAGAAAGAATATCACTGAGAATCGATGTTGCATGACTTAACTTATATCTATTATCGGATCCTCTCCGATGTGATAAGACAAAACACCGTGCCACTTGAAAAGCTATAGAGCGGCATCATCCTAATAAAGGTACTAAAGATGGTTTAACATTTTTTTGCCAAAATA
>CAKALG010042666.1:0-12566 GCA_916700815.1 Helicolenus hilgendorfi
TTTCACTTGTAAACATTTCGCTACCTGTCACCCACCTTGGTGCTCCGCTCGCAGGTAGTCCAAACATTTGTACCCGTCATGACACGTGTCCACTCGCAGTGTTGACGCCCCCCCACGGTCAGAGCACCAATTGCTTCCCCGTGATGTCGTTCCGTTGTCCGTGAGGAGCCAGAGCCCTCTACCTATACCCTGCAGATTATCCAACTACAGTCAGTCCTAACTACTATAGTTAGGATTGTAAACACGATTCCCGTTATTTATAAAACTAGGCATAGAAGTTGACCTAAGAAGTAGTGATGGCGAGCTGAAGCTACATGAAGCATTGAAGCTTTCCAGCAAACTGGTTCGTTAAAGCTGAGGTCTTCAACAGGTGGTCCGCGACCCATAGGGGTATCGTGGAGGTACTGCAGGGGGGTCGCGAAATTTTCTCATTATTATTTTTTTTAATTATTATTATTTCATCATTATTATTTTATATACATTTTTGGTTGATTAGACAATTTTTTTATTAACCCCCCTGTTCCCCCCACAAATTTAAATGTCTTTAAAGGGACTATTTGTAACTTTCAGAAATGCTTCTTAACAGCGACACCTGTGGCCGTGAAATCAACGAAAGTCAGCGTCGGGCTCGCGCTTGCTCGCTCAAAATATACCTGAACGAGCCTCGCTCAAAACAGTGAGGCGACACACGTCAGCTAAAAGCACAATATCACTCTATATTTCAGCTGCTTGGCAGTAATGTTAGCCAGACGAAGGTCTCTCCATGAACATGATTTAGATCTGATCTTAGTGTTGGCTTTTCCTGCCTCAGCACAGGCTGATGCAGCGAGGAGAGAGCAGAGGAGACACCGCTCCGCTTGTAAAGAAGACTACCTTCCATTAGGTGAGTTTGTATTTTTCTACATACTTCCTGTGCAATGCAATCCAAAATACTAATAAGCATTGTCTGATGATCACAAACAAAACCATGTTGTTGAATGCATTTTCTTTAATTCACAAATATGCTATTCTTGTTTATCAAGAACCAGTGTACACGGACAGCTTGATATACAATTCCACATCATAACGTAAACCGTATTCTTTCTTAATACACAAAAATAATGTCTCACAACAACCGCTCCTTTTTATTACCCAGTTATAAAAGCAGTGAAGCTTATTTTTTTCCTCAAAGGAGTACAATACTATAAGAAATCAAAGTACTATTTTAAGATCAACCCACAAAAGACAAATACCAACAAATATATGGTCACAGCATCAAACACCACAGTAGTAGAGACATTCAATTAATTCTTAAGCTGCTATAAGTTGTAACTCAACAACTACCCCCGATATACCAATACTTCTTCACCCATTGCATCTTTATTTTTATTTATGTGCAGAGGTGGGACGTGCCAACTCGTCTCATGCCAACTTGTCATATATTGATGCTTTGTCAGACCCTTTGGCGTCATTTAACACATGCTTAATGTTGTAAATTAAACTAAAACACTTAGGTTCAGGCAATAAAACCTCTATAGTTAGGTTTAGGAAAAAACAACGTGGTTGGGCTTAAAATTACTACGTTTGTACAGTGAAAATGACACCGAATGTTGTAAACACGGGACACAAACGAACAGCTGATTGTAAAAACGTTTGCGTCAGTATTGAACGCCAACGGCCGTGACAAAACATCAGCATTTGAAACCATGGGAATGAGAACGGGCTGGATGTGCACGGGAGGAGACGCACATTAAGGTATCAAAAGCATCAATGCAAGCAGCAGGGTGAGGACAGGAGAACAAACCAAACCAGCAGAGATGCCAAAAACGCTGCAGCAAGAAGAAAGGAATAGATTATTAATTAATATAAAACAGAGGGTTTTTGACACATACCTCATAGTGCTTTGAAAAAGGCCCTATCACACCTATAGCTACAAAGGCTGTTGGTTTCTAGGAGAAAATCTTTCAGTGTAGCGTTCAAGTTACTAGTGGCTGTTGAAAAGAACACACTGAGCACTGATCTCACTGTTATTCTGCAATGTATTGTAATTTATATTTAATCATTGCAGCCTTCTTTACGTTGCAATTTTCAGTTTATGTAACGAGTCGATTAGCCCAAATAGGAAATAAAGGTTTTCAAGCCCACTGCTAATACAGCTAACAAATTAGTGCAAGTGTAACATGTGAGTAAATCTGTTACCTGTCGTCATCTGTTGTTTTGGGAAGTGGACGGATGGTGGGTTTAGGAGTTGGGTGGGTGGTGGGTTTAGGAGTTGAGTGGGTGGTGGGTTTAGGAGTTGGGTGGGTGGTGGGTTTAGGAGTTGAGTGGGTGGGGGGTTTAGGAAGGTAGGTGGGAGGGGTCCTATTAAATGCATAGCAGAAAGGTACAGGATATTAAAATCAAAAAAATTCAGTTGTAAAATGAGAAGTTGTTTCAGTGTCGAAGATGTACTTAATTTGATTACACAACCCTACCTTGTTGAGCATGGGCCGTTATCCAGATCTCTAGGAGGATGTGTAATCTTCACTGGCCCCATTTGAGGACACGGTACAGTACTTCCATTAACAAGAGGAGTGATATCTAGCCAAAGAAGAACGTTTCAGTAATGATGTACGACAAAACTTCCCCTTAGTTGTAAAGTAATGTTTCAAATAAGTTTGTTGTAGAATTCAAAGCAGATCAATTAAACAGTCAAGTTAAACAGTATAAACATTTTAAGCAGCCTGCCTTGGAAGTTGAAGACGAAAACAGCATTCCCTCCCTTGAGGAAGTCTCTGGATTTCATTTCTTCCAAATTGGAAAAAAATCTTCGGCCAAGGAGAGGTCCTTCATAAATGGTTTCATTATTTTCACCTACGTATGTACTTCCAGTATCACGAGGATTGCCCCATAGATAGTTACCTGTTTATAGAAAGCATATAGACCATTAAAGGTAAATAACTGTTGGTAAATACAGGAAATACTGTCACATATAGAGTGCTAAAGGGGTGACTTTTCATGTAAGAATTAGTGTTAGTTTGTATATCTTTATGTTCTTTTAAACTTACCATCCCAGGATACGCTTAGGTCACTGGTGATACTCCTTTGCTTGGACATCTGCAGCTTGATGTTGGGGTTCTGATCCACCATTTGGAAGGTCACCTGCCTATGTGGGCAAGGCCACTCCAGCTGGTCATCATTTTCACCAGACAAGAGCTGTGCAAACAGTCCAAAAAATCTTCTGGACGGCGCAACCCCTACCGCGTAAGCATAGCCCCCTCTGGAGTAGTATCTTTGGCTATATAGTCTGGATTGACTATTTTTCCGATAGCTCTCAAAATTATTAACCTGCATGACTGCATGTGGACATTCGATCTCAGACAGATTGATGTCATCGATTGAGAAGCCGCCTGAAGAGCTTCCTGCTCCTTTACGAACCTCAAACTCCACCTGGAATTGCTTGCTGGCATTCAGGGAAACATGCTTGATTTGCCAGAAAAATGTTCGTCGACCTGGAGGAAGAGTTTTGTGATGACTTAATTGCATTACTTGAATATTAATGGGTTCACTATGATGTATAGCTTTCATTTCATTCAACATTTGAGTCTTAAATACCATTTAGAGCAGATGATACCAGATAATCATGCAACTTGACATTACCAGTGATCTGTCCCATGAGGCGGCGGATTCCGTTTAAATCCGTTTCATCTTGAAACTCTCTGATCCAGATGTTGAGGCAGTCTGACTCGTTCCCACTGTGGTAAAAGTAGAACTGGAGACACTGGACATGGCACTCCCTCTTAGGACTCATCTTGTGGGTCTCCAGCCAGGCTGAGGCTCCCTCCTGACCTGATGCTGTGCTAGCATGCATGAAGTAACCTGCACCCTTACCTAGAATGTTGTTGTCCAAAATAAATGTGTTATGGTGGACCTTGAAATGTCATATCTACATAAAAGGTACATATAATATAAGTAAATGATATACTGTATGGATGAGATTTACGTTGTGAGACCAACTTAAAATTTAGTTTTTTGGTAAAAAAAAAAAAATCTGTCTAAACATGCAGATATATCTTTTGTCTCATTCATTTTTGTTTTTTTTCTTATTATTTGTGGGGGCTTTTATGCCTTTATTAGATATCCAACAGTTCAAAGCTAACAAGAAATGAGGGGAAAGAGAGATGGGGAATGACATGCAAGAGGTTCCCAGCTGGAGAGGAACAGGGAATATTGTGGCTCATGGTACTCTAGCTTTGTTTCAATAAAATATTCAAGTCCCTGAGTCTGTGACTTTTCATAAGAGAGTGTTATGTAGCACCCTCTATTGTCAAAAAACGTCAAGATAAAGCCAGATTTTTTATTTTTTTTAAAAAGGCCATTTATACCTATAAGTCAGGGTTCAGCAACCTTTACAATCAAAAGAGCCTTTTTTTCTCTCTTAAACGTATGACTTTATTCTCTTAGAGTTGACTTTATTCTTATAATACTACGACTTTTTTTCTCTTAAACTTATGACTTTACTCTCATAGTACTACGACTTTTTTTCTTGTAAACCTATGACTTTAATCTCGTAATATTATGACTTTATTCTCGTAAAATTATGACTTTATTCTCTAAATCTCAGATTACTGTGTAATGGCGCTGCATCATAAATCATAGGCTAACCTTCACTATGGACAAGAGTAAGAAATTTATGAATGTACTGTATATCAGGCCTTAAACTTGCTCAATGCATTCTGATGGTGGGGAGGTTTTAGGACTGAGAGGTGTGTCCTGGGTTGATTGGGACTCGTGTTGTGAGCAGCATAAAGGGATTACAACTATAGCATTTCGTTATACAACCCCATATTGTAGAATGATAAATAAATGAACATTATACCTTGAAAATCTATGTGTTCTAATAGCGGGTAAATTTTACCTGTTGGCGGTTTATACAGCGACCCCTGGAGGTTCTAGTGTTAAACTGTTTGTACTTAAGAACTGCAAAATTTTAATTTTTAAATTTGTAATCTTACCATAAACACCCATGCCATTGGGTAGATTGGTGTGGTCAGACACAGGACCCCCCTTCGCTGCTGTTACCATCTCCCAGCCACTGCCCTTGTGTGAGCAGCGGTTCATGTGACAGACGTCTCCTTCAGAGAAGCTGCAGGACATCTGAAATGCAGTGGTTGACTCTGTAGAGTTGAATGAAGGATTGAGGACTATTAGTTGACTTGAGGTTATCAAATCAATATGTGAAAGATTGTGAGTTTAATAAAGTCTACAGAAGATAAATCAGTAGATAGTGTGTTATATCTGCAATTCAAGCATAGGTTTTGTAGGCAGTAATTTATGTTTTTTTATTATAATTAACTGAATGTTTATTATTAGTCAAAATACCTCTTGTGGTTTTGTGAATAATGAGTGTTGTCTGTCTGTGTCTGCAAATAGCCTGATGTTGTAGCACTGCAAAAACTCCTGGGAGAGAAGTTTGGGTGGATGGTTGTCTCCTACCAGCAGTCAACACAGGCTTCGGTTAACCATGACCACAATCTCTCTCTAACCTTAACCAAGTAATTCAGTTGCCTAAACCTGCTTCAAACATTAACCATAGAGGTGACAGGCTGGCTAATGGGTATATGAATCATCATTTTTATAATGGCCATTTTTAGCAATTTTGTTAAGTACTAACAAACAATCTCCACCTGCTGATCGTGGAGCCAGATCAGTAAAACGTACATACTGGTCATTTTGGAAGGCAATGATACATTTAGACCCTGATTACTCTGGTTGAAACTAAATAAATAAATGTGTTATTGTCACCTATTTTAGAAATGATGTTTGAATATATCTGCATACTGGGG
The DNA here is from genome assembly GCA_916700815.1 of Helicolenus hilgendorfi. Taxonomy (NCBI): domain Eukaryota; kingdom Metazoa; phylum Chordata; class Actinopteri; order Perciformes; family Sebastidae; genus Helicolenus; species Helicolenus hilgendorfi. The sequence goes on from CAKALG010042666.1 coordinate 5,805, forward strand.
GTCCCTAAACAGTCTTGAAATTGCATACATTGGGTATCAATGTAAAGCTGAGACTCTTGTGGATCCAACGAGCCCAACTGTATTCATGTGTGATGATGTTGATCCCCATAGTAGCCATTTCATTATAGTGAGACCATTTTTTGAAATTTGACCAAACTGTATACAATGACCTGTGGTGACCTCTAGGATAATCACAGCCTCATGAAACTTTGCAGCCCCAAACTAGAGACCTAGAGCATTCAGAGGATGGATGGCTTTCCTAGGTAGATTGACAATAAGGCGGTTTCTGAGCAATTCAATTCTTGCAGAAATCTCAAAATGTCAAAAGACTTTGAAACCAAATCACAGCATGGCTCCTTCTATGGTGTTCCTCACGGTCTTGGTGACTTAATGTGCCACTTTGGAGGGATTATTGCTAATTTTTATCAACTCTCGATTGGTAAAAACAAAAAAAAAGTTAAATTTAGCACCAAAACTGTGAACAAATGGTACCAAAACCCCCAAATTGCTGCAACAACTTATGACATAATAGAGAATGGCAATGGACATCATAAACTTCTACCATAATGTTCTAAGCCCTTATACACTTTCACAATTTATTTTCATTAGGTAATTAATTCATGTTAATTTCTGATTTATGAGTAGAACAACTTGACACACAGTGCTGCACTGCATCTCAAATTAATCTTCAGGTTCCCAGTTTTCAGATTATGTACACCACTTTTATGTGACAAAAGATCCAGAGATTCTATCTTCCTACAGATCCACTGTACCCTCTAAAAAAAAAGACAAAAACGGGTCTATTGTGGGTCTCAGATGGTTAAGCTACGCAGATCACACTTTAAAGAAGCTATTTATTAGCTAGGGTGATGCTGCGGGCAACCCAGAAAATAGGGCCTATTTAATAGGCTCTTGTGTCGTTATGTTGTTGTGTTTTTTTTTGTAATATTTTCAAATAATAGTATTAACATAGTATTAGCAAAAAAAAGTAAAACTTATACATTGAGTTTTTTTCTTCCTTCATTCCTGCCTATGCTTAGGGCCGGCTCTGTGTGATAATGCCAACAATTACTTTTCTGTGTGCTCACACTGAACTGACTGATTTTAGCCACTGGAATCAATAGTGGTTGGTCCCTTTAAGCTCCAAATACTTACTGCATTTGTAGAGGAGGTTCAGCTCCAGAACATCAGTGTCACTCATTTCCAGAGTTTGACCAATAACATCCTGGAATTTTGGGTCTTTGGTGATAACTGTTGACCCGTTGCCATTGGAAAATTCATTTTTACCGTAGTGCATCACTGACATGTAGTCGTATGGGGTTCCCTGATTGGTGCTGGTTTCACTGGTTTCTTTTAAAAAATTTTGCTCAAAACCTAGATGACACATAAAAGCAAGCCGTCAATTACAACAAACAGTGTCAAAAAAGTTTCAGAGCAGCATAGATAGTTAAAGCATTATTCACAAATCATTGAATAGACAATAAAATTAGAAGAAATTAACACATTGATCTCTTCAGTCTTAAATGCCAAATGATAAGAGTTGACAAGTGGAAAAGTAAATTGGGAACCAACACAGAAAAATTCATTGTGAAACTTGTTTACAATTTTAACTAATTATTAAAGGTGCTAAATGCGATATTCAGAGCGTTAATATAGCAGCAAACAACTATCTGCTGTGTAAAGATACAGTGGAGTGATGTCTACCTGAGCAGAGAATGAAGTCACTCTCCCTCTATGTGTTGTTATCTGAGCTTCTCAGTGCTTTGATGACATCGCAGGACTGGCCACATGTGCTTTAAGTGCATTATAGTGCGTGTGAGCATGCCCCACTGGCTCGCTTACGGCCGCTGCTCTGCACTAATTTCATATGGCAGTTACAGCTGATAACGCCGTCCCGACTGATGACGTTGTTGCAAAAGCACCCACCCACCGCTTCCCCTTCATTTAAAACCTGTCATCTATGTAAGCACTTTTGCCGTTGAGAGGCAATAGAAATGCTCCCAATCCCGTATTTAGCACCTTTAAGGCATCAATAAGTGTTTTTGGAATTATGTAATTATTCATTTAAGAATGAATAAATTAGCTTTGTCATCAAAAATGAGTTTTGACATAACACATATAGAGAACAGAAATGTTATGATGAATGTCTTAATGAGACCTGTTTCGATGTTTTCGAATGCAATCTTCACATAATCATCTCTGTCATATCTGGACTGTTCATGGAAGAATCCTAAAGCATGGAGGAGCTCATGTTCAGCAGTGGAAATCTGATCACAGAATCTCCCGATGGAGACGTCCTGTCCGGGGATTTCTAATTTCCCTATAAATGAATAACATCTGAAACGGGAAAAAGCACTCATCAGTAACAGCTCATCACATTTATACCTTTATGTAACTGACCCGACCATTTATCAAAGCATACATAGAGCAAGTTCAAAGTCTGTGCGTAGGAACCGCGTGCGAACAAGAAAATCGTATCAAACGTGCACGGATGATAATAAATCTCACAAGCTCATTTACATACAGAAAGACAAAAATGATCAAGTCTTAGTAGCACTAATGTGGAGTTAGCAAACAAGAAAGATAAGGACGAAAAACATACAAATTAAGGAAAATACAAAACATACCCGTCTAAGTTTTGGATAAAAAGGTAATTGTACTCAGAGTCCCTTGGTTTGAAGTCAATGCATGACTTCAACCTGAACTGGTCAAAGGCTCTCAGGATCACTCCTTTAGCATTCATCTCTAATGTGGAATAAGGAAAGACAAAGAAATGACAATGTAAATGCAATATAAAGATGAGGTATTCTTGCTTGTGTACATTATTCTGAGGCACTGCTCTCACAAATTCAGGTGGAGGGGTGGGGGGTTGTTTTGGCAGGTCCACATAGTTTCATGTCACCCAACTTGCCGAGTAGCTTTGTTCACGTCAATGTGGCTCCGACTATATGTGACAACAGCCTCTAGCAATTTGATGCCTTTTGAACTGCACTGACTGGTGTACAATCATGTAACAGATTTCACCAACTCCCTAATGTGTCCCATAGGTGTGCTCCTACCTAACACCAAATATATATATTATTCATATTCTGGGTTGTTATGCAGGAAAAATTATATTTACCAAGGCCTTTATCCAAAACATATGGGACTGGAGATGTCCACAGCCTGTCCTGATTCTTAACAGCACTCCTTGTGTTCGTGTTCAGTGGCTGAGGAGATTTATTAAAAATAAATGTATTGGGTGACACAAATAAAAATGCATGTTTATCATTTTAATAATTTGCTACAAAATACTAAACTCACCTTCAGAATATCATCATGTACTGAACCTAAGATAGAGCACAAAAAGTGAGTGTTTTTTTAACAGAGAAATCGATAACTAATAGTTAATGGCACCATGAATCCACAACAAAGGTGCGCTGCCAAATATAAACTCAATAAAACAATCTCACCACAAGGGCCATTTAATATTGATATTAACTTTACCCCTGTTTGCCTCAGAGATGCTCTTGTCTTCACCGATATCTACGAAAACAGATGAGATGCTGCTTTATAAAGTAACATTTGTTAATTAAATAATCTTTACATTAAATGATTTTATGAAATCAAATGAAGAATTTGAAATAATACAACTTACCCACTATCTGTCCTCCATTCTGTACACATTAACACATAACACATTATCTTCACATCAACATAAGTAGCGATGAAACTCTTTGCTGGTTATCAGACACAGGTTTATTACAAGGTTTTCACATCCAAGGAATTCGCCTTTGATGTTTTGGTGCATAACAATAAACATGTTAAGAGAAAGTATGGCAAAAGTCAAGTGGTCCAAATTTCCATTAAAATAAATAATTGATTAAACTGTAGGTAATTAAACATTTTAGAAAATCTGTAGTATGAAATATGTCATAATTTGACAGAAAGTACAACAATAAATGAACTCTTACTGGGTCTCGGGAGAATGCTGATGAAATTGCCAAGGCCACGACAAGGAAAATGTAGCCTTTCATCCTTGTAGTGCGTCTTGGACCAAACTTTAATCATACAACAGAGATTATATGAAGAAGCATGAAAATTTCAAAGATACATGTATACGCTGTAATGTTAACACAATGAAGCTACACACTACAGACCTGTAGTATTGCTTATGTGAAGTATGTAAACTTTACATTTTTCATTGAATTTAATATGAAAAATCAGTTTGTTTAATTTGTACTGGCAATCTCAAAGGTTTTCATTTAAATAAATCTCTTGTTAAGCCACTATCTATATCCAAATGAGGTAACATTGAGCCTATGGCATACTGATGAAAGTATTGCAATATTCATATATGTGCAGTATTATGAACTGGAAAAATGCTGTTGTATACACAAAAAAAAAATCAGAAAACTTGAAGCTTACTTACATAGAAATATAATTTTCTATTCTATTTCTATGCTCATATATCGACAGATATAAAACAGAAAAAAATTATATCTATGCATGTATCAACAAAAAGACTCTGGACTACTAAACTCTGAGCACAATTCTATTGTTTTCACTCAAATAGAAATTCTACGTCAGCCAGGACTGAAATCTTCAGGATTGCCACTTTGAAGAGATAGATAGAAAATGTTCATCTGTGTTTACCTTCTGCCAGCTGGCTTGTCTGCTCCTCAGCTGCACATTAGAAGCTTCAGCTGCAACAGCAGAGTTTTAAGTAGATATGACAACCCACATAGTTTTAAGACTTGTAGACGACAGTCGTCTTACAACATTATTTGAATTCCTTCCAAATACGTGGGCTTTGGGAATTTCCTTTACTGCCAGAGAACAGTCTTCACTCTAAAACATGCAACATGCTGTCTCAGTCTGATTTATTAATTTGAGCATTATTTTTATGCACAGTTGGGCATTAACGTTTTAATTATTGTTGGGTGTCTCGCTGTGTAATTAGACTTGACAGTAAATGGAACTCTGTCATGCATTAATGCAGTAGACACAGACAAGTTAATTGGTGTTAAAAGTTCTGTACACTACTGTGACCAACTCGTCACCACCCAGGGCAAGGAAGGACACGACACAGGGCAGCTTCCTCAATAATGTAGATTTATTGTCCAAAAACGTCCACAGGAGTGGAAACAAAGAAATAACCACTGCGTGGTCTCAACATACGACATACACATGCAAATCATAACAGTCCCCGAGTGACCTTAACATATCTCTTCTTCAGCTTCAAAGTGGGTGCATGCAGACCTGTGTGGCTCTCTCTCTGTCCTCAGCCTCACTGCAGAACGAGAGCACAAGCATATCAGGTGTCTTATGTAGCTTCCCCTTAATTAAGCCAATGTGCTGCAGGTGGACTAATAGAGGCAGACCTGTCACTCCACCCACAGACGGCACCTAGATCACACCCCCCTGCCACAACTACGTTTCAGTTTCCTTCCATTTATCAGAGAAATTCAAATTTTAAATCAGCAAATTTGGAGATACATGGTTTTCACTGGACAGGAAGGGTATGAAAAATTCGAATCTGAAAAGTAACTAAAGCTGTCAGACAAATACAACAGAGTAGAAAGTACAACATTTGCCTCAAGTAAAGTACAAGTACCTTGAATTTGTACTCAAGCACAGTACTTGAGTAAATGTACTATTTGTGTTTTAGACAGTCTAGACATTATCTATTGTACCGTTTCCCATAATGTCAGAGGAGGAAGGAGGTGTTACTGGTTTTGTAAAACAGACTTTTCCACATTCTTTGGCTTACAGTGAGGGGTGAGCCGGTATACGTACCTCTCAACATATTCATTTACATTTTGTTTTTTCACAACCTCAATATTTGTCTGTCAGCTGCCTCTCTTATGCCTGGTTTAAGCAGGTTCCCTTATCGTCTGTGTGCATGAGTCACATACATAATACTTTATTGATCCCTAAGGGGGAAATTGGGACGTTACAGTTGCTCTTATATAAAAGCATAAAGAAATATAAGAGAAATAAAAAATAAAAGAATATGTAACATGTAAAAACACTACAATATACAATATATGTAGAGAATATAAATAATAATAGAATAAATTAGAAATATAAGAAATCTGTGCATCAAACACTGTGCATATAACCACAGTGTAAATAAGTAAATACAAAATTGGGATCAAAAGTGAGATCTATTAAGTATGTTAAATATAAATGCAAGATTAGTATAAATAAGAATTTAACTATGAATATTTCTTGAAATGTGCAGTATTAATGACAACTGTGAGTATTGCACAGTTGAATTATTGTACAATTTATTGTACAACACAGAAAGCGTATAATATAAACATAACATTTTATTTGCAGGTCATGAAATTTACAAAGATACCAAATTTCAGGCCAAGTAAGGAAACATGTAAAGATATATTCCATTTGATGTAATATATCTTTACAATATGCCTTTAAAACATCAGCATTATATAGGTTGAATGAACAAGCATTTTGACTTGTCGCAGTAGGAAAAGCACAGGTGTTACTAATAACATTAATGATGGCTCCATTCTATTCAGGTGTCCCAGTGAACTCTCATCACACAGTGGAACAGCAATGCGTTTTTCTCACCAATTCCTTTGATTTTTACTTTTATTTTTTATATATTTTTATATGAAATTACGATTTCAGATCCAGAAATGGAGGGGGTTATTTATTTTTGTGTATTTGCATATATGTATATTTGTATGTATGCAGGCTACGCTATGTGTCTCCTAGTTTTTTTTAGAGACTCTTGTGACAGTTCAGATGTGA
>CAKALG010042670.1:0-13899 GCA_916700815.1 Helicolenus hilgendorfi
CCACCCTAAACCCTTCGCCTCCGTCACCTGAGAGAAGAGACGTGATGGGTGAGTTACTTGTTGTCTTCTATAACAAGCTCAACAACATAAAATAAAATCTCTAATACAGCAAAAATACTTCAAAAAGTACACCAGTTGGTGACCTTAAAGGTCATTAGAGGTGGAAGAAGTATTCAAATCCTTTACATAAGTAAAAGTAGAAATACCATAGTGTAAAAATACTCCATTACAAGTAAGTATATAACTTTATATTCAGTGTAAAGTAGTATATAAAGTATAAAAAATGAAAGTACTCATTATGCAGTAACATTCCACCACTGCCCAGACAGAAGGGATTATGGGTATTCTGAATTTTACTAAATCATTAAATAAAACTATCCTCTACATGCATTAGTAAGTACATGTACACATGTGTGTGTGTGTGCGTGTGTGTGTGTGTGTGTAACCTTGATCTCAAAGTTGTGGTGTATGTACGGAAGGAAAACCATCTCCTCTTCGTCCCAGGACTGTGTGTCGTCTGATTCAATCTTCCCTCTGATCCTCCATCGCTGGCGGCCCAACCGCACCACCACCTGGTCACGTGACATCACAGAGACATGACATAGCTATAGCTCTGGTTGTCGCCTCGTTCTTCATCAATAAGTAAACATCAATAAAACAAACACAGTGATGCTTCAGAAGCTCACCTCGTACTGGTCTCCAGGGCAGAGCCGAGCAAAACCGATCAGACCTGCAAGATAAAACACATTTAAATCATATATAATATTATAATAATAATTAGGATTATAGTGTGTGTGTGTGTGTGTGTTCGTGTGTGTACCTTTCATCTTTATGTGTAGCTCTCCCAGGAGGATTTCTAACTCTCCCTCCATAACTGACATGTCCTGCAAAGGAGAAGTTAAGGTTTAATGTTTTACTTTTATACTGTAAGAGCCATATGTATATTTGGTTAAATGTTTATACTGTTATCACGTTATATAAGTTCTAATAATATTGAAGTTCATACAACGGCTCATGTATATTTTGAATGGTGTATTGTACGTGGACTGCGCTGTTGCTAATGACTGATGTAACTCAGTGGTTCATATTCCTGTATTGCCCCGTTTCCACCGCAGGAACTTTGCCCCGGAACTAAGAACCTTTTGAGGAATTCATTGCATTTTGACTGCAGGGCCCACCAGGTCTACATTAAGTTCAGGGACATTTTACCCCCCCAAAAAAGTTCCTGGTCGGGGGGGTAGTACTTTCTGAAAGTACAGGAACTTTCTGGGTGGCGTTTACAGGGATGACCGGTGTTGATTAGTCAAACACACACAGCACCGCTGCTTCAACTGTACCGCTTCATTCATAAACAAGGAAGTACTCTAGTATTGGTTTAGGACCATTTCAGGACGAGGGGAGAACATTTCTCTCTCTTTTGGTAACATTAAACCACGGTGGAAACGCAGACAACAGTGGGCTGAAGGAACCTTTTAGTTCCTTAAAAGTAGTTCCAGGGACTAAAAGAACTTTTGGTGTAAACCTGGATCATATAGGAATGGAGCATTAAGTTGATAATGACATAACTATGGATTATCACCTTCTCTGGTGTTGTAAAATAAACACTAATATTTGGGATTTTCACATGAAAGTTGGATTAAACTTGATGGAAGTCAAAATGAAGATACTTTTCAGACTTCATTATGACACAACAGACACAACAGATATATTGTTGACGGCAACATTTTTGTCCTGGTGACATCAGAACTCAGACGGAGGTGAATGTGGTGGTTTCAGTACCTGCAGGCTGTGTCGGTGGTTGCGACTGAGCTCCAGCAGACTGTCTCTGGAGGCTCTGCTGGACGGAGACAGAGAGAAGGCTCTCTTCATGTTCACCACTCCCTGACACAACCTCCACTGGATGCAGTACGTCTCATACAGCTCCTCCACCTGCAGACACACACCGTGGTCAGCTACACCGTCAACACACTGAGCTGACCTCCATCTGTTGTTGGCGCAACTTCACATGGACTGATAGTGTTGTTACTTCCTCAGGCCTTCCAGTCATTGCAATTCTCTACCTCTCCACCAGTCACCACCTGCTCACCTGTTCCTCATTCCCTAATCACCCCCCACAGTGTTTATACCAGCCCATCTCACCTGCTTATCTTCTTACCGGTCCCCGTTGGGACTAGCTCCCCAGTTAGCGTGGGCCTTTCTTAGACCACCTCCTACACCCTACCTACTTCCTAGAGCTGGGAGGATACACCTACAGTATCTTGCGATTCGATACTATCAGGATACTTGTCTTCATCATTTCCTCACCCTCACCTGCCCAACACAAAGCTGTTAAATGTTCTCCATATCTTTAATTTTAAAAACCACAGAAATAGCTTTCCCTAAAATGATTGGAGAGCAGTCGTATCATCGCCTCAACCTGAGAACAAACCCTGAACTAAAATGACGAGACGGTGTAGATGTGATGTTTACCTTGCTGATCTGAAACTCTAATCTCCGTATGTATCTCTCCAGGGCTCTGATCTCCTGTGAAAGCAACAATATGATGGCTGAGTTTCACTGTTTGTATCGGTTTATTATATTATACATTCATCTATACAGTATGACAGCAGGCTGGACCATAGTTAGATAAAACATGAGAACCTTACCTTCTCCAGATCATAGAGAAAGGCCTGGAAACACAGAAAATACATCGTCATCATCATCATCATCATCATTTATTATCATTTAAACCAAACCATCTCCTGACTCTTCCTCTCTCTTCCTCCTCACCAGTCTGGAGTTTCTCTTGGTCTCCCTCTGCTGTGAAGACAGGAAGTCCATCTCTGCCTGGTGACCCTCCACGTACTCCCTGCAAACACCAACATTCAGTAGATTCTGTGTTTTTTCACATTAGACTCTGTGACATTACAGTTGAGTTGGACCAAAGCACTCTTGGTGATTGTTGGAAAGAGTTTATATATCACTAACATTTACTTTGACTTTAGTATTGGTACTTAAAGTATTTGAGTACTTCTCCCACCACTGCTTCTTACTTGTAGTATACAAGCAGTATTAAAATACACACTTAAGTATTAGTATGCATAATTTAGCTCCTGTCAGCAGTACAGTACATATTTAAGGGTATATAGGGTACATATTTAAGGGTATATAGGGTACATATTTAAGGGTATATAGGGTACATATTTAGGGGTATATAGGGTACATATTTATGGGTATATTTAAGGATATATAGGGTACATATTTAAGGTATATAGGGTAGATATTAAGGGGTATATTTAAGGGTATAAAGGGTACATATTTAGGGGTATATTTTTAAGGGTACATACTTAAGGGTATATAGGGTACATATTTGAGGGTATATAGGGTACATATTTAGGGGTATATTTAAGGATATATAGGGTACATATTTAAGGTATATAGGGTAGATATTAAGGGGTATATTTAAGGGTATAAAGGGTACATATTTAGGGGTATATTTTTAAGGGTACATACTTAAGGGTATATAGGGTACATATTTGAGGGTATATAGGGTACATATTTAGGGGTATATTTAAGGATATATAGGGTACATATTTAAGGTATATAGGGTAGATATTAAGGGGTATATTTAAGGGTATAAAGGGTACATATTTAGGGGTATATTTTTAAGGGTACATACTTAAGGGTATATAGGGTACATATTTGAGGGTATATAGGGTACATATTTAGGGGTATATTTAAGGATATATAGGGTACATATTTAAGGTATATAGGGTAGATATTAAGGGGTATATTTAAGGGTATAAAGGGTACATATTTAGGGGTATATTTTTAAGGGTACATACTTAAGGGTATATAGGGTACATATTTGAGGGTATATAGGGTACATATTTAGGGGTATATTTAAGGATATATAGGGTACATATTTAAGGTATATAGGGTAGATATTAAGGGGTATATTTAAGGGTATAAAGGGTACATATTTAGGGGTATATTTTTAAGGGTACATACTTAAGGGTATATAGGGTACATATTTGAGGGTATATAGGGTACATATTTAGGGGTATATTTAAGGATATATAGGGTACATATTTAAGGTATATAGGGTAGATATTAAGGGGTATATTTAAGGGTATAAAGGGTACATATTTAGGGGTATATTTTTAAGGGTACATACTTAAGGGTATATAGGGTACATATTTGAGGGTATATAGGGTACATATTTAGGGGTATATTTAAGGATATATAGGGTACATATTTAAGGTATATAGGGTAGATATTAAGGGGTATATTTAAGGGTATAAAGGGTACATATTTAGGGGTATATTTTTAAGGGTACATACTTAAGGGTATATAGGGTACATATTTGAGGGTATATAGGGTACATATTTAGGGGTATATTTAAGGATATATAGGGTACATATTCAAGGTATATAGGGTAGATATTAAGGGGTATATTTAAGGGTATAAAGGGTACATATTTAGGGGTATATTTAAGGGTACATACTTAAGGGTATATAGGGTACATATTTGAGGGTATATAGGGTACATATTTAGGGGTATATTTAAGGGTATATAGGGTACATATTTAAGGGTAAATTTAAGGGTATACAGGGTACATATTTAAGGGTAAATTTAAGGGTATATAGGGTACATATTTAGGGGCATATTTAAGGGTATATCGGGTACATATTTAAAGGTATATTTAAGGGTATATAGGATACATATATAAGGGTATATTTAAGGGTATATAGGGTACATATTTAAGGGTAAATTTAAGGGTATATAGGGTACATATTTAGGGGCATATTTAAGGGTATATCGGGTACATATTTAAAGGTATATTAAAGGGTATATAGGATACATATATAAGGGTATATTTAAGGGTATATAGGGTACATATTTAAGTCCACTAGTAGTAAACATACTTGAGTCCTTTGCGTAACGCCTGGAAGACTCGGTCCACCTGATCCGGCTGCAGGGACCAGATAGCCCCGCCCCTTCTGCTGGGAGACAGGTGCATTCTGGGAGATTTAGCTCCTGTCATGGCTTTGGAGCGGAGAGAGTTACGAACAGAGGACGGCCTAAAAACAGAAATATAAACATAAAGACACAATGTGAGATGGTTACCTACATTTACCTATTGGTAAATACTGGTAAATAGAGGTAAAAAATACTGGTAAAAAGATATTGTAAATACTGGTAAATACTGGTAAAAAGATACTGGTAAAAAGAGGTAAATACTGGTAAATAGAGGTAAATACTGGTAAATAGAGGTAAATACTGGTAAATAGAGGTAAATACTGGTAAAAAGAGGTGAATACTGGTAAAAAGAGGTGAATACTGGTAAAAAGAAGACCATTACAACGCAAAAGATAAGGAATTTCCAGGTGCAATGAAATCAGATGCTTAGAGATGTCGCACACAGGGTGTTTGTGTCCGTGCACACATCTGTTCTTTGTTTTCATCAGACATATTTCTCACAGACTAAAGCTTCACTCACATTTAGCAGACGTCCTCTGTAATTATGGACTCGGCTATAACGGTGTTTTCATGCTGTGTGATAGTCTGTGTGTCTGTGTTTATGTCATGTTTACAGCCAGGGTCGTGTCACTATCAAAGCTCCATAATGAAGAATGATGGGATGGAGACCACATGGTGTCATACTGTCAGGGCAGGAACACAGTGGAGACACTCAGGAATGAACACAGAGAGGGTGTTCGTTTGTGTATGTGTGTGTGTGTGTGTGCGTGTTTGTGTCCATGTTTATGATGAGAACAAACAGGAAATGCATTCCAGCGCTGTTTGTTGTCATGTCATGTCGTCCTCTCTCGTGGGACTGCCGGTTGACATCTGTGTGTTACTTCATTCAGAAATAACCTCTTCGAGTAAAGTCTGTGGTGCGTTCACTGTCTGCCCGTCAATGAGGAACAGGCTCGTCTGAGGGCGACGGGATTTCCCTCCATACGACATGAGACAGTTTAGCTTCACGTTTTACTGCCGTCCGGTAGTCGCTTTCAGTCCAAAATGGTGGAAGTGTAGCTCCGCTGCTGGACGCTGATGTTGACATGGAACGAAGTATTGACTTTGACTTCTTAGCGACATACGTTTTTGACGTTAGTTTTCCGTCTACGTAGATGTAGATGATGACCTAAAGACCTAATTTGTTCCTCGTCATTTCTTTAAGACTGAAGCAATTTAATATGTAACCATTAACTGCATTCTCATTGGCTGTAATAGCGTGTGCCTCACCGTCGGCGTCCAGTCAGAGAGCTGAACCCGGTGAAGGAGCGGCTCCTGTGGACAAAACCTCCGTCTGACGGAGAGTCAAATCGCAGCTTCACCGACATCCTGCAGAGAGACGGAGAATAATTACAGTGAGTACGACTTGAATTAATACATCTGTGAAAAAATCCTTAAATATTCCCCGCCGTTACGCCAAACGTTACCATCAAACGATACCACCAAACGTTACCATCAAACGTCAAGACTTTAACGAGAGAAATTCATCCACACCTATTTCAAAATCTAAATTACGCTACTCACAACTATCTTCAGAGATAAACCATTCTGGAAAGGCTGCTTCAAGATTTCCAAAGATCTTGACATCACAATATTAATAGTTTGTTTATTTATTACTGAAGTTTCTTCTTGTTATTGCTTCATTCTCCTTTGCTGCTGTAACACTGCAAATGTCCCTGTTGTGGGAATAATAAAGGATTATCTTATCTTATCTTAATAAGCATCTGCCACAGGCAGGCAAATTTATTAATCGCATGATTATCCATAGTTAATGGTGATTAATCCTAAATGAATCGCACATTTTTTATCTGTTCAAATGAATCTTAAAGGGAGATTTGTCACATATTTAATACTCTATCAACATGGGAGTGGACAAATATGCTGCTTTATACAAATGTATGTATATATGTAATATTGGAAATCAATTAAGAACCAAAACAATGACAGAAACCCTCACCGGTACTGCATTTAGCATAAAACAATATGCTCAAATCATAACATGTCAAACTGCAGCCCAACAGGCAACAACAGCTGTCAGTGTGTCAGTGTGCTGACTTGACTATGACTTGTCCCCAAACTGCATGTGATGATCATAAAGTGGGCATGTCTGTAAAGGGGAGACTCACGGGTACCCAGAGAACCCATTTACATTCACACATCTAGAGGTCAGAGGTCAAGGGACCCCTTTTAAAATGACCATGACAGTTTGTTCCTCGCCAACATTTAGCGTAAGTTTGGAGAGTTATTCAACCTCCTTCACTACAAGCCGGTATGACATGGTTGGTATCGATGGATTCATCAGGTTTTCTAGTTTCTAATGATACCAGTATCTTCACTCTAGCTTTAAAACTGAGTTGCTACCTAAAAATCACAAGTTGCGTTAATGCGTTAAAGACATTAGTGGCGTTAAATTTAATTGACGTATTATCGTGTTAACTTTGACAGACTTAATTTAGTATATCCGACATTAATGTCCCCCTCAGGATGAATTGTAATAATGTTGGTGACTTTTCCGACATCATCTGTTAAAGCTGCTCAGTGAGGTGATCCAGGTTCCTCTCTGGATGATGCATTTATTCACTTCACTGTTTTTGTTTTGACAAACGGCTCCAAACAAAAAGATGTTTTGTTCCACATGATGGATAATAATAGCAAAGTGTCGTTGTAGTTGTGGCCGACTGCGTCTAACTTTATCTGCATGAAATACCATTCAGACAAAATAATATTATTCTATGAGGAAGTGACCCCAAACGCATTTCCTTCATGACCATGAAGAGAAAACAAAACAACATAGTGATGTTTACTGTGAATGAATCCCATAGTTGTGACACACAGGTTCACATGCTGCGTGTAAGTGAACAATAACAGCCAGACTGGATGCCATCTGCTCCGTCTGAGGTTGGTTAAAGCTAAAAACAACATGACTATTGTTTTTGTCTACATGTTGGTCAGCTGTTTTCTCCTAAATGAGCTGCTGAAGGTGTTTCTGATGGTTCCTGTGTGATGTGGAGGAGAGGAGCTCAGAGCTAGTCTGAACATCGTGACCATCTGGCTCCGTCTGTTTCCTCTGCTTGTTTATTTATCATTTCTGCAGGTCGTCTTCATGTTAAAATCTGAATTCTAAACCGATAGCATGAGCAGAGACCTGTAGTTCAGAGTGACCCAGTTTGGAGTCCTGACCCAGATTGTAAAACACACTCTGGTCCTGATGCCAGAACCAACAGAGTCACCAGCAACCAGACATAACACACACGGGGATGGAGAAACCAGGTCTAACGGCTCTGAACCAACGTTAGCTTTAGCTTATGTGTCGACCTATTAATAGTAAATCTTGTTTCAGGTGAGGACGTTGTGACCAGACTCTGAATCGCTCTGACAGAACCTCCTCTGACCGGTAGGTCCACTTTTATACTTGTTAACACCAACTCGTCTCCCTCCATCACAGATGTTTTTTTTAAAGCAGCAGTGGGTAGAAATGGAGCAAGTATTATTTAAAAAGTTATTTATGTAAAACAGTCACTATATCCTGACAGTAGTGCATGAGACAGGTAATCTGAAAACGATCATGTTGCTTTGTGTCCTCCGCACTGACCGGAAGAAAACAAGCAGTCAGAGCAGATCTGAGGTCTGCTGTCCAGCTGCTGTCTCTGAGCCGGCTGTCAATCACTCACAAACTCCGACCAAATGGTCAAACTAGGCAGCGCTAATCAAATATTAATCAATATTCTGTCACTGTAATGCTTATTTCTCTCCTCAGATGTTCTCAGAATCTTCTTGTAGTGTACGGTTTAGCTATAAAATGAGAGAGTTTGTGACCCGGCAGCCATGATGAGATCTGTTGAGGAAATACCAAGCACCGCTCACAAGCCGCAGCACAGCCAATAGGAACGCTCTCTCTGAAATGACCTGTGATTGGTCAAAGTCTCCCATCACGGGATAGATTTACTAAAGCCTGAAAACAGAGCCATGAGGAGGAGCAGAAGTCTAGTTTTCTCTCAGAACAGTGTTGCATACTGTGATATTTCGCCAGAAATAGTATGAACAGTAATTCATGTAATATTGGTTTCATACTGAAATATCTCTGATACTGTTTTAGCTACTAAATAACATGTTAGTGTGGAAGTTAGCACGCTACCCTAACCCTACGCTACCAATATCTGACATGAGAAGTCAATGTGGGAGGAGGGAAGGGTGAAGTGTGTGTGTGTGTGTGTGTGTGTGTGTGTGTGTGTGTGTGTGTGTGTGTGTGTGTGTGTGTGTGTGTGTGTGTGTGTGTGTGTGTGTGTTAAAGGGTGTCTGGAGGCAGATCTGGCCTAAAAAAATTTGCCTTGACCTGCAAGTGATTTATGGGGTCCCATGTGGTGACGAGGTGGGAGGTTGGGGCCTCTCTGAGTGTGTGTGTGTGTGTGTGTTGGGGGGGCGCAGCAGACCCTCACAAGGGGCCTGTATATTGTCTGTGGTGGCAAACACACACACACACACACACACACACACACACACACACACAAAATGATAATCACTCTCCTTCAGCTCACCATAATTAGCTTCATTTCCACGCTGCGTTTCACTCCGTAGTGCTCAGTTCCTTCTCTCAGTTGCAGTGAGACCGGTTTGTTAGTGATGGCAGATTCAAACCTTCAGGATCCTGAAACATGTGATGTGTTTCTATCAACTATTATTATACGAGTAGTAGGAGCTGGTTTATTGAGATAAACAGCTGGTGGTACTAATTTTCCAATCTGGTGCCATTGAACCACTGCAGAAGAAGAAGAGGACGTGACGAATTGATTTAATCAACAAGTCAAAGTCAGACGGCAACCTCTGGGTCTGTGAAGCCGAAGATGAAGTACCTTAAACCTGCATTCTGTATACCTGCATCAATATATCTGTATCAAGCCAGCAGGGTCGCCCCGTGCTGGCTTAATTTATTGCCTCAGTCAACATTGTAAACATGAGTTTATGGTCTCAATCTCTAGTTTCAAGTCTTCTTCAATACAGAATGATGTTCATTTAGTAAATGATGGTCCCATTTAGAGTCAGATAGACCATAAAGCAGGGGATGCTTTAGGGCGGGGCCACCTTGTGATTGACGGGTCTCTGCCACGGCGTTGTCCGGTCTAGGAGTTGTCCGTGTTTTAGTCTTAGAACTTTAACCCTTTCACAGTGTGTTTCTTCAACGTTAATTATAACATATCGGTCTCCTAAAAATGTCTTATTCAGCGTTCGGTTGTGCTTAGCTCTACCCTCTCCTGTCACTTCTGGTTGTAAAAAACCAAGATGGCGACGTCCAAAAACTAAGATGCTGACGGCCAAAAACCAAGATGGCGAGGACCAAAAAACAATATGGCGACGGCCAAAAACCAAGATGGCGAGGACCAAAAAACAAGATGGCGACAGACAAAAACCAAGATGGTGACGCCAAAAAACAAAATGACGAGGGCCAAAAAACAATATGGCGACGGACAAAAACCAAGATGGCGAGGGCCCAAAGCCAAGATGGCGACGTCCAAAAACTAAGATGCTGACGGCCAAAAACCAAGATGGCGACGGCCAAAAACCAAGATGGCGAGGACCAAAAAACAATATGACGACGGACAAAAACCAAGATGGCAACTTCCCAAAACCAAGACGCCGATGGCCCAAAACCAAGATGGCGACAGCCCAAAACCAAGAATGAGACGGCCAAAAACCAAGATGGCGAGGGCCAATAACCAATATGGCGACGGCAAAAAAACAAAACAGCGATGGCCCAAAACCAAGATGGCGACAGCCCAAAACCAAGATGGTGACGTCCAAAAACCAAGATGGTGACGTCCAAAAACCAAGATGGTGACGGCCAAAAACCAAAGAGTATAGAAGCAATCATCATCATCATCATCATCATCATCATCATCATCATCATGGCTAATTTAATGAGAGTTTTTTTATGTTTGATTGTCATGTTTTGACCCGACAGCTGATACAGTTCAGTAGATCATCTGATATAATAATAATTATAATGATCTGAGTTAATCTTTTATGAAATTAATGTTCTTTATTTCCAAAATGATAGAAGACGAAGCGTCATTATATGACATACGTTACTGTGTGTGTGTGTGTGACCACCAGATGTTAAACAGCTGCAGTCTGTTTGGATTCATATCAAAACAAACTGAGGAGCGTCCTGTATGAACGGTCTGCTGGGTCCTAGTGCCGGTCTGTGTTTCTGGGGTCTGGTTCCCTCTCTTAGCGCCCCCCCACTCCTCCCTATTTCATGTCTGCGTTAGTGGAAACATGTTTCTAGTTATCGTATCTTCTCCTCTTGTTAGTGGTTTGTCCCTCCCACCCCCACCTCGTCTCTCTCTCAGATCATCTGTGATCATTAGAAGCAGCTTTAAATCTCTCTGAATGCTCTTCGGGGACGTCGCCCAATTTCCAAGTAAACAGAATCCATGAACCATCTTTTATCGTATTAAGAGCAGCAAAGGAACAAATGTGTCTCAGTATGGAGACGTTAACTACTGGATCAGAGACATAAAGAGAGGAGGAGGAGGAGGAGAAGAAGAAGAAACTCTAGATCAGCTTCTTCTGTTGTTCCAGTTTCAGATCATCTCTGACTCTCAGACCTCTGGCTCTCTGCTAGCTCGAACATGATTGGTTCATGTTGAAGGGGTCAGAGGTCACAGATGACTCATGTCCCCCTGGGGTGAACAACTATGCTGCTCTGGATGGAAGCACACACACAAACACACACACACACACACACACTCACAGTGTTGTTTATATTGTAATGTACATGTATTATATAACGTCTAGTTCACACTACACGACTTTAACCCTGATTATCCACTCAACGACTGTTTTTAGAGATCGCTGATAAAAGCCTCAGATCAGAGACAAATCAGCGGCGGAGCACCATGAGTGAACTGTTTAAAGACACGAGTTGAGATGCTCAGCGGTGACACATCCCAGATATCTAACTAATAATAAATATCTGGACCCATCAGGGAGCTACAGCCAATAAGAGCACGAGACACGGGTTGAGGGGAACCCTGGCGGAGGGATCGACGGTAACAACAGGAACTTTAAGTTGTTGCTCCTATAGGCTGTTGGATGTTTGCATGATTAAACAGTGAAGACGTGGAAAAAGGCTGTTATGTACGTGTTTTACTTAGTTTACATACTTATTTTAAGCCCAACCGTGATGTTTTTCCTAAACCTAAGTGAGTGTTTTTGCCGCCCCCTGCTGGTACTGCACCTTCATACAGGCGTGTAATATTCACGCCTCGGCGAGGCAAGACGTGACGCTGACACGCTGTCCTCTGGTTGACAGACGGGTCTAGTACACGCTTCGGTATGATATGGGGTTGTAATATCACTTTTTGCTGTTGCTGTCACCATCTGATCTCATTTCATATTCATTCGTGGTTCTGATGATGTTGACTGAAACAACTTCATCTCTTTCACATGAACGTACTCGTAGCTGGACTGACAACGTTAACTGAGATAACCAGCTGGGATCACCAATGTTAGACTCAAACCCAAAGAGATCCAGACGGCTGTAAGTTAAACCTGCTTCCTGGTTCAGGCCTCTGCACTGGAAGCTGAAGCTAGCTAGTAGTTTAGAAGAGAAAGGGCTGGACAAGATCTTTCTTCTTCTTCTTTATTCAGTTCAACATTGCATCACTGACTTCTACTGTTTATCTTTCTTCTTGATCGGCTCACTAAGCATTATGGGAACGCCTCGATGCTGAGAGGGGGGTTGGATCCTGCTGGACAAACTGAACACATAATGATCCACTTCTAATGTACATCAGACCCACAGCTGAGGGGTTCTGTTTTAAGAGAGTGAATTAGTTCTGAACTGGAGTTCTGTTAACAGCTTCAAACATCTGTTAACAGCTTTCAACATCTGTTTACAGCTTTCAAGTCAGTGATAATGTACAGCGAGCCGGTCATTTGTTGTGAAAGAATCCCCAACAGGGTGCGAAGCAGAGGGCTGTACATTATCAAGCTTATTACACGGCTACTTAACGAGGAAATCAATAATTTAATAATTTGACACAAAAACGGTCCTCCAGAGTCCAACATCAGAACTGTGTCCATAGCAACGGCCTGCTTTACAAAGCAGCGGTCTGTTATACGTAGCAACGGTCTGTTATACGTAGCAACGGTCTGTCATACGTAGCAACGGTCTGTCATACGTAGCAACGGTCTGTCATACGTAGCAATGTTCAACACAGCTGTATAATAACATCTGTTAACGGGTTTAGATTCAGGTTAGAGAGGAAAGAAGTGAGACGGAGGAGGTGAGAGGGAGGAGGGGAAGGAGCGCTCCAACCTTGACCTCTGACCTCCAGATATATGAATGTAAATCTGGAACTCAGTTCAGTTTCATCAAAATTGTGAACATTCTAAATGACAGATGGACAACTAAGGGTGCTTTCACATTAGGGACCCGGGTCCGGATCCGAGTACACTTGTCCCCAAAGTCCAGTTTGGTTGATTAGTGTGAACGCTCTGTTTACGTCCTCCTTCCTCTCAGTTTGAACTCATTCTGCAGACAGACTCCCCTCCCCCATCTCCCCCGCTGTGTTGTGTTGTGTAGTTATGTAGTGATATCAGGGTTCCTGTGTGTTGTGTTGTGTAGTTGTGTAGTGATATCAGGGTTCCTGTGTGTTGTGTAGTTGTAGTTGTGTGTTGAGGTCGAGCCAACCCAAAGACTAAAAGACTCTTCAGTAACTTCATCTCTTAAATCTGTTGACATAAACTCTTCACACGCAGAGAACATCTCTGTTCTCAAACACACGCCGGACTTCTTTTAAGTCCTCAAAAGATACAAACAGCTGTACTTTCCAACACACACACACACACACACACACACACACACACACACACACACACACACACACACACACA
>CAKALG010042672.1:0-10134 GCA_916700815.1 Helicolenus hilgendorfi
AGTTATCTAGCTTGTTAGGTGAACGTTTTCTTCTCATTTTCCTGTTTTAAGTCCTTCACAATGTCTTACGTTGTTTATCCACCAGAAAGCGTCTACAATCGTGTTCCATATGAAGAGGTTCATGCTCAAAAACCGCAAAGGTAACGTACTTTAAGAGAAGTATAAGGACTAACTAGAGAGCAAAGTGTGTTAATGTTGCTAACATAATTAGCTAGACCTCAAATTGGGTTTAGCTTTGAAATGTGGCTTCACATTTGACGTTAAAATGTGGTCTTATTTCAGAAATTATTAGGAATGAATATGTAGCTAGCTAAGAAGAACCACTGTATTGTGATTGCCTGCTTAAAGCTCCCTCTAAATTGTACACACATTTTATTTTATTATATTTTATTTTTGCATTTAAATAAAGGACATTAAAGTAAGTAAATAAAGGGAATTGTTGGGTATCTTTAAATCATTTTATAAAATATTATCTTAAATATTATCTTATTTCAGAAATTAGTAGAAATGAAAAAGTAATAAGAAGCATTTATTGTAGTTGACTGTTTAAAGCTTCTTATAAATTAAACACACATTTTATTTTATTTTATTTTGGCTTGTAAATAAAGGAAATTAAAGTAAGTAAATAAAGGAAATTGTTGGATCTCTGTAAATAATATTATACTATATTAACTTATTGCAGAAATTAGTAGAAATGAAGAAGTAATAAAGCATTTTTTGTGATTGCCTGCTTAAAGCTTCTTATAAATTGTTTACACATTTTATTTTATCCCTCCAAAATATTATCTTAAATATTATCTTATTTCAGAAATTAGTAGAAATGAAAAAGTAATAAGAAGCATTTTTAAAAAAACCCATTTTAAATTAAATAACATCGTATTATTTTGTTCATAATGAATGACGCTGAAATTAAATGACTGTTTTCTCCAATGTGCTGCATTTGAAGGTATATTTCCAAGTTTAGGCCGACCGTTGTTGTTGAGGAAAAGTCAACCAAAGATGCAATGAGGACGATGGGACCAGCTGATGTAGAGGTGCCATCCCCACAGAAATACCTCAAGAAGCATTCAAAAGAGCCCAACTTACCCGAAAGTGAGTTCTCCTATAGACTATTTAAACAATGTCTGGTTGCGTCTTGAGCAGCGATTGTGTTATTTACCCTCATATATACGTATATATGTTCATTCAGAGACAGAGTGTTCAAAAGCGGTTCTTCGCACCTGCTGCACTGTGAAGAAACCAGCGGTTCCTGCGAGGGCAGACAACCCACCTCCAATGGGCATTCACACCAAGAGAGACTTCATAAAGACAACTACCGTGGTGCCAATGAAGCCCCAACCTATCTGGGTGGACAAATGTACCGGACACAAGCAGCTCCTTGAGAACTCAGGACTTGTCCCCAAATACGTCAACAAAAAGGTATTTTTTTCCACATAAATTCACAAAAGGGGAATTTGAGAAAGACATTGTTTGCTTACATCAGCTACAATAAGTTTAGAATATAATAGAATATTACATGACAAGTAGCACATGGAAAAGTAAGTGAGTAAATTCCCCTCTTTATTGATGAAATTATCAATCTTATATTTCATTAGGTCCACTGTGAACATATTGTCTAAAGCTTCCAGTTTCTATCCGCAGCATTATGGAGAAGTACCTAAGTACCTGCAGCAGCGCATCGAAGTAGAGCAGAGACTTCAGGAGGAGTATGACAACTTTGTGAAAGAACACCGGGAGCATGGAGCTATGAAACACCTGTCTGACGCGGAGCGACAAGCCGTCCTGGAGGTACTCCAACACACGGCTGCACGATCACAATTCTTTCCCTAAAACAGCAGGAGATCATACAACTGGAGGAGTACAGGAAATTAATTTGATGATTTTGTCTCTTTGAAGTTTTGAATACCTTGAATACTTTCATTATTTTCTCGATTAGTTGTTTGGTCTATAAAATGTCAGAAAATGGTGAAAAATGTCGATCAGTGTTTCCCAAAGCCCAAGGTGACGTCCTCTAATGTCTTGTTTTGTCCACAACTCAAAGATATTCAGTTTACTGTCATAGAGGAGTAAAGAAACCAGAAAATATTCACATTTAAGAAGCTGGAATCAGAATTTTTACTTTTTTTTTCTTAAAAAATGACTCAAACCGATTAATCGATTATCACAATATTTTCGATTAATCTAACAGTTGACAACTGATCGATTAATTGTTGCAGCTCTATCTATTATTGCACAAGCAACTCCCCATTCAACACTTATCAACTGACAATATTTCTCACACTCACCAACACTGGAGAATTAACCCTTTAGCCGTCCCAACATATATAGACAATACCTCTGATTTGATGGCTGTTTGCTATATAAAAGCCTTGAATCCTGGCAGTTACATTATCAAGCTGATTTGATGGTGACAATGATGGGTTTCCCTATGTGGGTCCACCATGCAGGGCCTGAAGAACAAGTGGGATGAGCTGCACCATGAGTACCAGGGCCTCTCAGTCGTCACAGACAACATGTCCAAGAAGTCCCACAGGGAGCGCCTCGAGATGGAGATGAAGCAGCTGGAGCACGACATCAACCTCTTTGAGAGATTCAAGACCATCTACATACCCAATAACTAGGACATAAAAAACTGGATTTGAAATAAAATTCTGCATTTGTATACCCTCTCTGTCATATGAACAATGAAACAAAGATAAAGCCTAGCTAACTGCAAATTAAGGAATAATTTATCATTCAGAATAAATTCATAACAAATTTAATAGCAGTCTGGTCAGTAGTTGTTCTATATATACATATATTTCACAGTGGACTATTTCTATTCTTAGGTCTACCACTAGTATTGTACTCTAAAATATTACGTAATTTTAAAGGAATATTTGTATTTCAACACCTCTATACATTTTAGTGATATTACATTTTGAGCTCCAGATAATGAAAAACAATTGTTTCTTTATCCTTTCTTTCTTTTCACCTTCCTGCCTTCCCAACTTGGAGAACAAAAGAACAAATAGTTGACTGTGTCCCTTAAAAATCATGAATTCTGACTGAATAAAATGCACCGCATAGAAACTGAACCAAATATTTGCTGTTAATTGTTTTCCTTCTCCTGCAGTGGCCTGTGATGCGGCCACAAGCCAGCATAGCATCACATGCAGCTGATTATCCCTGTAATTCTCCATGACTAAAACAACGCTGTCCTTTTACGCAAATGACTCCAGCGTGATCCCTCAGCCCATGTGGCTGGCCAGGACTTCTCTTTTGACTTTCTTTTTCTTTGTTTTGTGAGCGGTTGCTGAGAAACAGGCAGCGAAACTGTAAGTACGTCTTTGGCAATAACAGATTAGAAATGTTGCTCTTTAATAACTTGTGATTTTGAGTTACAGGAGATGAATCAACCTGATGTAGTTTCTCTTCTTGTCTTAGCTTTCTCCTGTACTTAAACTTTTCAGAGGAAGGTGGAAAGCCTTTCATTATTTGGTCAAGTGTATGTTCAGTAAACTGTTTCTGTGTATTTCCACTGAAGGTGGAACTACCTGTATCCTGTCCTGAATCTTTACCCCAGTGAAAGCTGTTTATACACAACCACAAATGGACAACGGTGGGAAGAAAAGAGGAATCGTGGTATGCTCAACACAAACATCAGTCAGTCAAATTATCCAGAATTCACAAATGTAGGTCACATTTTTATCAGCAGAGACTGATTATTTGCTTGTTATTATTCGCTCAGCTATTATAAGAAGATAACATGTTTGTTATTCTCTGAATGAACTCCTTCAAGCCATTATTTGATTAATTCAACAGTAAGCAGCTTTAAAGAACCTTCAAGGTTTTTATTTATTCTAAACTCAGAAGAATTAAGTCAGTAATCCTAGTAATAATAGTTCTCTGTTTGAGCTTAGAGGTTACAGATGCTCTTACGCCTTGGAAATCCAGCGGTGCTTGAACAGGACTTGTTCACATTTGACTGCACCTTCTCAAATATTGCATGACTGATTTCGTCCCTGCCTAACAGTACGCTGTCTGTCCCAGATAAAAGACGACTGGCCAGGATACAGTCTGGACCTGTTCACCTACCCTGAAAGCTACCATGAAGACATAGAGAGCGTTTACATTCCACATGGGGTCATCATGAACAGGTACAAATACACATAAAAACACGCCTGCAAAGTGATTTAAAAAAAAATATATTTCCTGGTCATTTGGATGTGATTTCTCCTGCAGGGTGGAGCGTCTGGCCGGCTACGTCATGGATGACTTTGAGGACAGCAACAACATCGTGGTGCTGTGCGTCTTGAAGGGAGGCTACAAGTTCTGCGTCGACCTGGTGGAGTTCATCAAGGTTCTCGGCCGCAACTCCGACAAGTACGTGGAGACACGAGTGGAGTTCATTCGTCTGAAGAGCTACCTAGTAGGTGAACTGCACCATGGACTCAAACACTACATTACAGTACAGAAGGCTTTGTATTATGCTCATTTTTATGCTTCTTTTTTATTTATCTGAGAGGTCTTTGCCGATCAGACACCTGACCTGCAATGAAACGTGACTGATCACACAAACATTTTTTTTTAGTGACTTGTAATGTCTCCTATTCGAGTCCAGCCAGCAACCTGTGTTGCAAGTTATTCCCCATCGTTTTCTCTCCTCATTTCCTGTCGATTCTTACTTTAAAAAATCCTTTATTTAGCTATTTTTCTTTCAATGTCACAATTACGTAGTGCTGAAATGATCAGTCGATTATTTGGTTAGTCAGTCCACAGAAAATTAAGGCGAGACACTACAGGCGAAAACATTGTTTTTCATGCACTGGCCAATTTAGAGATTTTGGGCTGTTTTGCTTCCATAACATGTCTTCTGTCATACTTCTTAGAGAAAACTTGTAATACAAAAAATAATTGTCTTAATGTTAGTAATCAACTGGGGAAGTTTCATGGTGATATCTATTTGTTAATATATATATTTTTTTACCCCTATTCACCTGAAGTGTCTCCCCTTAATTGACAAAATCAATCATTTTGAGGATTGATTAATTGTCTAAGTCATTTATTGAGAGAAGAAATGCCAAATGTCCACTGTTTCCAGCTTGTCATGTGTGAGGATTTCCCGATTTTCTCCAGAGGATTGAATACCTTTGGGTTTTTTGACTGTTTGAGGACGCCAAATTGGACAATTTATGAGCATTTTTCATTACTTTTTTGGACATTTTATAGACAAAATGAATGACCGATAAATCCTTACTTACAGCCCTTACATTCATGCATGAAAAGACACTTTCCCATTTCTAACATCCCATATGTAACTAGTGTTGCAGCTGACTTTTGGCTCAGCCTCCAGATGTCACTGTTGCTCATGTTTAGTGAGGTAACGGCACATTCAGTCAGGACACCTCAAGGACGATTGATTGTGGAGCTGCTGCAGAGCTCAGGTCATGAAAACACCACACTGCTAATTGGTGCCGAGAGAAACCGCTCATGACACTGTCTAACAGCTGGAATGCATAAACCGAGGAATGATATAATAATGTTTACAATGATGTCGCTTCGCACTTGTCATTTATTATTCTTTAGTGTATTTTGGCACAGAGCAAATCCAATATGATGTGATTTACATTTCTCTGCATGTGGTCACATTCCTTCTCTCCCTCTACAGCACAGGGGAGGATTCACTATTTCTGTTGTCAGAGTTGGCTTTCACAGAGGTTTAAATAGACTGAATTTAATTATAGATCCTTTTTTTTCCCTTTGCTGGGTCAGTTAAACCACACTGAGGTCATATTATATGTCCTGAATTTATCTCGGTATCAATAAAGTTACTATCTATCTATCTATCTATCTATCTATCTATTTATCTATCTATCTTATAGTTCAGGTTAGGGTAGGTCGGGCAGCGCTTGGCAAACGGAAGAGGCTTCAGTTGGTTGCAATCTCCTCACCTCACCACTAGATACCGCCAGATCCTACACACTGCACCTTTAAAGCTATAAGATTAAAAACTATATGTGAAAATACATTAATAGATAAATTAAAATATAAAAAAATGTCTAAAGAGTCACGAGGCTGCACAAAAGCATAAAAACTCATAAAGCATCATAATAACATTTTGATGTCAACAGACATCAGCAGCAGTCGCTGCTACTACGCTAGAGGTCAGTGTCTGAGTGATGACGCTGTTACAGGTCATGATGGAGTCATGTGCCCTGCCCCTCGGGGCCAGGATTGTGTCCATGTCACTGCTCCTCTTATCCCAGTGATGCATCTGTAGCTGACCAAATTTAACTTCAAAGATGTCGTCTTTCAAAGCTGTTGCTTCGCCGTGCTTCCCACAGGGACAGAGAGAGAAAAGGAAAATAATTTACACTCGTTGCGTCCTCGTACAATAAATCTCCCTTTGTGCATTCGTCCTGCATTAATGCTGCAAACAGTTTGTTCTTTACAATAGAGCCAAACTATTGAGAAACACTGGTTACATGTCCTTGAGTAAACATATGCTATTTCTCAATCTGACATCGTCATTTCTGATGGCTGAAAAGAATAAATCTTGATTTCATGTAAACAAATGTTTCATGTAATCAGCAATGATGCTTTTTTTGTCTTCTCCTCCCCAGAACGACCAATCAACGGAGGAGCTGCACATCATAGGAAGCCGAGATCTGTCTTTCCTGCGTGGAAAGGTGCGTGTTTCCCACTTAGCTTTGGATATAATGTGGTCAATAGGGCAGTACTCTTTGTCAGTACTTTAATTTCTACCTTGGCCTCAAGAGGGAGCTGTCAGTTAAACTGTCAAGTACACAGGTGAACAATAGACAATTCACTCATGGACCTGAGTTTTCTTCTGAGAATACATTGAATTTCTAGCCAAAATAAGAAAATAGAATCACATTTGTCATCTTAATTAATATGTGACACTGTTTGAAATATGTTTTTTTTTGCCTCAAACTTGCCCTGTACTCTCCTCTCGACCGTCCTCTTTGTGCACACACACCTCATGAGTGTCACTTTGTTAAAGTGGTTTGCCCTTCACCAGTCCGGCCAATGAATCAGGCGTTTCAGGAAAACAAATGTTCCCACGAGGCAGATTTACTGACTGTTCATCCCTGTTGAGCTTCGGCAAGGAGGACCGAGGAGTCTGTAGGAATGATCCCTCTTCACTACATCATTCTATGAGATACAGGCACAAGACAGGAAGTTCACTTACTCAGCTGAGTGGGCGCTCAAATATGCCCACACGCGTTTTCTTAAAAAAGACTGAGACGTCAGCTTGTGTTGTGGCTAAAATGCATTTTCAGTGTGGGTTAAAAGGTCAATATAGGAGTAAAAACAGAAAGGTTGACCACCACCATGCACAGAAAACATGAATCACTCCACTTTGCCTACGCTCTTGTTGCAATCCTTCACCTTAATGGAAATATTAAACCCAAACCTCCCACACAGAGACGTTGTTGAGTCACAGCTCCAGGTAGATTACGAATGTGGTGCTCCTTTTAAACCTATTAATCTGGTCCACGATCATAGCAACGTAATGACAGCATAGAGAAAAGTAAATGTTATGTTGTAGAGTGTGGTGGCATAAACGGGCTCTCTGGTTTCACTGGGTTGAATCCAGGCCAGTGGCACTGTTGAAGGTTTCTCATGTAATTGTCATTCTGTCTCATTGTGAAATCGTAGCACTCAAATGTCTTAATCCTTAATGTTATTATAGTAATCTGAGTAGTTAAATTTAAATGTAGCACAGCTTTATTGCTGCTTGAGGCTGACGAAACTCATAGTACCCCTTTGTATTCAAAAAGAAATAAAAAACAAACTTTGTAATTTGAAATTTATATATCTCAACAACTATTGCACGGATTGCCACTATGAGGTTAACATTTGTGGGTTTTTTGAGTGAAATGTCACAACAACGATTGAATGAATAGCCATGAAATTTGGTAATCACATTCATGTCCCCGTCAGGATGAATTGTAATAACTTTGATGATCCTCTGACTTTTCCTCGAGCGCATTTGGCATTACACCTACAGCTAAACAATTGTCATTTTGAGCATGTTAACATGCATGACATTAACATTAACACTAGTGTAGACTCTGAGGCCCTGATCAGACAGAGCGCGTGTTTTGCAGGTTGAAAAAATGAGGCGCACCGCACTGACATTTGTTTCATCCCAACTCGTCACATATAACCTCTTGGTGTCATGCTAGGTTTAGGCAACAAAACCACTTCGTAAGGTTTAGGAAAAAAACTACACGTTTGGGCTTAAAATTCCTACGTTCGTGCAGTGAAAATGAAACTGAACATTGTGAACATGGCATACGAACAAAGCCTTGTGTTCGTTGAGCCCAGCCACCTCAACGCCCGATCAGATAATTGCAATTTGCAGTTTGCTGCATATTTTGTTTTTTATTATCAAACCATGACTGTACGCTACCGTAGTTAAAAGCACAGTTTAAATCAATGAAAACTACTTACCCGAATTCTCAAGTACTGCACAAATTTGCCTCCAGATCTCCTGTTTTCTGTTCAGATCATGTTATCTATGGTTGGTAAAGTCAAATAGCTCCAGGTATCCAGCAAAAGTCACCACAATTCGAAAAGAACGCTAATGACGTCCGGCGCTTTTTCGCTCTGAGTTGTTACCTGACCCCAGGACGAAGTAAGGAAAAAGTAAACACCATCATCACTCTTTGAATTGGCCCTCTTCAGCTCTCTGTACCTTTAGAGGGTTTTTGGTCAGTGCCTTCGTTTAATAGCAGTGATTGAGTATCACCAATGTTTTTGCCAGAGTCAGGACTGATTGATGACAGGAATCACACACTCCAAGAACAACTATAAATTCTCAAACAATGATGCTATAGACAGTCAAATAACTGCCAATGCACAGTGACTGACCAACTGTCTGTATAGAGTGTTTACAGAATGCAGCAAGACAAGTTATGTTTTAGTTTTCTTGTTTTCCTCACGTCCCCGTCGTGTTATGTAACAGTGTTCAGGTGTAGACCGGGAGAACATTGGCCGGGCGCCTGCATTCTCTCCGATCACTCTCCCCGAACCATAGATACCCTCCACCGGTCTCACAAAGAGCCCCATACACCCGGGCCAGGGAACAAGGAGTCATTTGAAACCCTGCAGCAGGGAAAGTGTGCAGCACCCAGACACTTAGAGGTGACTTTTGCTCACTGTAGACACAGATGTTCATTACTGGGGAGGAGAGAATGAGTTGTTCTGTGTTTTTGTTAAGATGCTGCCAACATTGTTGCTATAGATACAAGCTGTAAGAAATGTGGATTTCACAGAAACAATCCAGCCTTTATTCTCTGAACTGTGTTAAAATTCAAAAGGTGATGTTTTACTAATGTTTTTCTTTATTTTTACATGTTACCAAGAGTGTGCTCGTTGTTGAGGTGAGTGTCTTCCTCCCATTTAAGTTAATCCTATCAAGCATGCCCTTCAGATTTCCACCTTGTTTGATGCCTTTTGACATGTTTTGTTTGCACTTCTTTAAGTGTCTTGTTGATTGAGAAGCCATTGTGCTTTTAAGAGTCACGTCTCTTTTGTTATTCGTTCTACAAAGGGACAAAAAGAAAAAAGTCTTCTCTCTTTGAGATCAAGTTTCAGTTGTAAGAGTTTCTGGACTCAATTCAGAAACACATAAGCACAATCTCACAATGGTTGCTCGCTCCAAGAAACTGTTTTAAATGAGAGTTATCTTATCATCACGTTGCTGAAAACTTCCTCCGAACACATAAAAGCACTTGTGATAATGTGTAAAATATGCACTGCATGTACTCATGAGTTAGTCTCAGTGGTGGACAGTAACTAAGTACATTTACTTAAATACTGTACTTATTTTAAGGTACTTGTACTTTACTCCACTGCATCTCAGAGGCAAATATTGTAATTTTTATATCACTAAATGTATTGTAAAACGTTAGTTACTTTGCAGATTAATATTACAAAACATTATCAACAAATACATTATGATGTATTAAATTGGATAAAGATAGGACTTTATTTATTATTTGGTGAAATTCACAAGCCACCCAGCAGGGTTATAATAAAAAATAAGCTCCACCTTTACCAGCTTCAACATTAAAGTAATGTACATTTTAATGCATCAATCATTATAATTAAATAATATAA
>CAKALG010042673.1:0-13211 GCA_916700815.1 Helicolenus hilgendorfi
CTTAACTGACGTACTAAAGTTACGCCACTTCCGGAGTTATTTGAAGCCAAACCACGATCTTTTCTGAAGCCAAACTAAGTATTGCTTAATCCTTATCAAAGACTGAATGCATGTAACGAGTGGAAATTGACACGTGACATTTGTAGGGAAATGAACGAAAAAGGAGGAATTACTTTTTCGTACGATATCATACGAACATTGTATGACAATACGTTGCATAGTGAAATAAAATAGAACCTTTTTGCATGATAAAGATTTGTTATTGTAAATGACAAACCATAACTGACTGTGCCACAGTAAAGATGTGTTTATGAAGCTGGTGGATGTGTGGGGTGGCTGGAATGAGCTGGAACAAAATGAGAGGAGCCCAGGAGAGGACATGTATTGGAGGAATGATTTGAGCACTGAGCTTGAAGGTGTGGTGACAGAGGAGTTGATGAAGGCAGTGGACAGACGGAGAGACAGATACACAGAAATATAAAAAAGGGAGGACGGAAACTGAAAAAGAGAAGGCGGAGGGAGAACACTTTAAATCCATCTGCTGTCTGCCCGCTTGTCATTTCTAACCAGCCAACCAGTACCATAGGTGGCTTACGGAGGAGTGTTACATTTAGCATTCACCAGGCAGCCTATCCATTACTCAGGACACACACACACAGAAATTTAATTAGTATGTAACAATTTAAAAGCATTAATTTAATTAACTTTGCAGTGCGCACGGATACAAATTGCATCAAATAGATGGAGTCCATTACTGACATAACAATGCCTTAAAAACAAACAATAAAAAAAAACTGCGGGACAAAATGGAAAGATTTGCATCATGTTTTAAAACTAGCATAGCCTAAATGTCTTGTGAGAGCGCTGTCATTTAATTTAAATGAATTATTATATGCAATAGCCCCTTAAACACCTTAATTATACACAGATTTAAACAAAACATTAACATCAAGTGGTCCTTCCTAAACCTCATAAATAACAAGAGATATGGTGCTTACACACAGCAGTTATGTTGGTATCAAGTGTCTTGCTACTTATCTCACTTGCCGTGAATGCACTTGAATTGCAGTGGCCAGTAGCCATGAGGACAGAGACACAGTCTGTTAACCAGATCATCTTGGTTCAACCCCCCTGTGTTGGCAGGTAGACTCTTGGCTCATGGGTGGCCCAAAGGGGCCACAATTTCACTGATGCCCACTTCCACAAGTCTCCTGTCTGTTGGTGTAAGCCATTACTGTGCAGTTCTATATCCAAATCTGCATATTAGTGCTGGCCAGAGACCAGTGGATGTTGTACCCAGTTGTACTTGTATGATACTCACTGAAAACATAAGAGGCACATCTTGTATCTGGGAGCCACAGTGATGTCAAAGTAAGCATCTTTCCAATCGATGGTGGCAAATCATTTGTCCAGAAGGCTATTTCACTTAACTCCCATGCCTGAGTGAGAAATGGAGGAGTGAGGGTTCCCTGCCATGCCCCTGTAGGGACGCGGGTAGAATCATCAGTATCAGTAGTAGTAATCCTGTCTCCCATTTTAACAGGAGAGTATACGGCAGAAGAAATTAGGAGGAAGGATGCCAAAAGTCTGGGGATGGTTTGGACTCACTTCAAGTGGGCTGGAGATGCAATTTGTCACGGCCACGTCCGTGCCCCTGTCTCTCCCTTGTGTTTCCCTCTGTATCCATCTCCTCTTGTGTCTTCCATGTCCCCGGTTTGCCTCTCTCTGTGTGTGTGTGTGTGTGTCTCGTTCCCTGCCTACCAGCACATGTGGGTACAATCAGCTCATCAACCCACAACCTTAACTTTCCTCTCTCTCTTTGCCACATCGTTGGTCCAGTCTCAGTGGTAAAGGCTACGCTAAGGCCTCTTCTCAAAAGAGTATTCCTTGTGTTGTTGTTTTCCAAGTTAATTCTTGTATGTTCCCTGTGCTCCAGGATTCCCACCTGCCAATATCTCTCCGCTGCTTCCTCGGCTAGCCACGCCGCCCAGCCGCTCTCCATAACACCTACCGTCTCCAGTCATCCCCACTTTTCAACCCATCTCCGTCTACAGTCACAACTGCAATAAACCAGTAAAACTTCATCTGCCTCTTTGTCTGTTTTCTGCGCTTGGGTCCACTTTAGCTCCAACGTAACAGCTCCTTGTGCCACCACGAGGTCCAAAAAAGTAGATCAAGACGTGGTCTGGCTGCTTTGGTCCACCTAAGCTTTTCTTGTGGACTGGTCATTTGGAATACGATTTCTAAGAGAGAGATGGCAACATCTAGGAGCGATATGATGCTCGGGCAGAGCAGCAGATGAGTTTAGAGAGTTTATTTTCTTTTTATAGGAAGTCAAAGCCATAGCAAGGGTGACGTATGAAGAGTAGGCCAAGGATTGGGGGTGAAATAATGGGTAATTAAGTTGGTAATACCACAAATAACTCCATGCCTTCAAGGTAGGCCTATATTTATATATATTTCAACTACCAAAATAAATGCTGCTTCATGCTGCATTCATTCTCAACAATTAAAGCTAGAGTTGGTGATCTTCTTAAAATATGTTTTGCTATATTTGTTGAATTTCTCTATACATCACGACAGCAATCAAATACTCTGACAAATAAAAAAGAAAACAATCTATCTGGTATATGTGGCTGTCTCAGGACTACAATAAACCAGTCCAATCATTTCATTCATTCATTCATTCATGCAGAGTCTTCCACAAGCTTCTAGCTTGACAGCTGTGAGTATCAACAATTCATTATGATGTGTTTATGTTCGTAATGATAATTGTGGGGGAGTGGCTTTGGAGGGAGGCCTGAAGCTACGGACTGTCAGTGTGTCCGACTTGATGACTTTCTCGCTAGATTTTGGAGCTAGTGCTGCTAGCTACTTTCATTGGAAAAGAGTTGGATAACTTTAAGAAACTAGCCTACTCTTGCTAGTTCCTTACGATTACCAACCTAGCTTGAAGTCTGCCAATTATGGCAGATTGAGTCCACTGAATGATACACAGGAAAAGAAACAAGCACTGAAACAGCATCATGGAGGGATACATAGCTTTAAAAATGCCAACTGAGAGACAAACGAAATAAGAAAGTAACTAATGAAGTTAAAGATAAAATCAAGTTCATTCAGTTGATCCAAGTTCAAGTATTGAACAATGAAATACACACAAAGGCATGTTGATTTAGCTTTATTGTAATGAAACATGATATTTGCAGCATCGGGTTCAACAGATCCATGGGTTCAGTTAGAGGAAGTTCAACATCAAGATAAGTACTGGCCATCTGTGAGGACGTAGAGGAGCATGGTGTCCTCTAAAGTGTTCAAAGCTTCAGCTGTAAGACAAAGAGAGGGAGTGGAGGGTAACAGGGTGATGTGAGGGAGCAGAACCTTGTTGCCCTGCCCAACTGGCCAACACAGCTTGAGTGCTGGCTTGTTGTGGCCACAGACCTTCTCCATGTGACCTTTAACCAGGTGGCCTCTACACAACACACCATTACCATAACATGACAGCAGTAGCAAACCAAGAGAAATGATATAGAGGAATGGACATACAGCATGGAGCTGCGGGTGATAATAATGTACACTAAACTGAAACACTACAAAAAAAAAATCACGCAATTTGCCTTTAATAGACATAACCTTCACATACCAGATTGTGTTTTTAAATAAAAGAATAAAATGGAATGGAAAGGAGACATGAAGAGAAAGCATGGGGACACAGCGATAATAGGCTGCATTAGCCACACCTTGTGGGAATGAGCCTGCAGAGAGGCTACTTGCTCAGTGAAGTGTAATCTTCAGTGGCCTGGCCCCAGTGACAGCCAGCATAGTGAGTGGTTCGGGGTGGGGCCAGTGGGGCCTTACACAAAGCAATGAGTTTCACTATGGCAGGTAGGGGATACAAATAACACACATACAGCATAAACACAGGGGGAGGGCATCAGACCGTGTAGGAGCCCAGCATGAAAGGTAGATCAGCGGTGATATAGAGAGAAAACTAGATGTTGGAAAGGGGACTGTGGGGAAATTGGCTGGAGGGCGTGAAGGGATGAGAGAGAGAAGATAGAAACTAGGCAGCGATGGTAAATAGAACAGAGCTGTATATGTGGAAATGCAATGGGAAGAAAAGGGTGAATGGAATGATAAAGAGGATAACTATGGTGTAAAGAGGGAGAGCTGAAAGGATAAAACAAAAAGATACAAGGTCAAAGAGGGGATGTAAAAGGAATAGATACCACTAGCTGGGAAATGATCACATGCTCTTAAGGGGAATGCATAGCGTTACCTGGTGGAGAAGAAACCAAAGACAACACCTGGAAACCACAGAGGCACAGATCTACATGGTAGAGGTGTAATCACAAGTGCTATCTCCACAGGACCAGCCCTGTTTCCTAAAAATTACTTATTATTACGTTTGTCTTTTATGTATCACAAAAGCCTTTGTAAGACTGCAGCTGGCCACAGCAAACGACGTAGTACAACAAGCGATGCACAGAGCAGGTGACGTATATTGGGCGACCGTGAAGGAAAATATGTTGAATAGAAGCGTTTTTGAATAATAATGGGTATAGCAAGCAAGAAAGTCAAATACTGGCAGATGGGAAGGGAGATGGATGGGTCCAACAAACATGGACTTTCCCACAGAAGACCGGTGTTGGTGTCCCATATGAAGTGCAGTCATTTCTTGCCCATGT
This sequence comes from Helicolenus hilgendorfi, assembly GCA_916700815.1. Lineage (NCBI taxonomy): Eukaryota > Metazoa > Chordata > Actinopteri > Perciformes > Sebastidae > Helicolenus > Helicolenus hilgendorfi. Next base: position 4,686 of record CAKALG010042673.1, read on the forward strand.
TTTTACGTACTTTTAAGCCAAACCATGCTGTTTTTTTTACTAAATCTAACCAAGTTTTGTTGCCTGAACCTAACTAAGTGGTTTTGTTGCATCTTTGTTTTGTTTTATTACCATTTACAATGTTAATCACATGTTTAAAACTGCTTAAAACTGCAACCGTAATCCAGGAGAATAAACTTCTCCCTCAAAACGTGTTTTGGTTATGCAGTTTTGATGTCTTGGAACGTAATTGTGTGGGAGACAGGGTTGAAAGGACTTTCATTCACTATTAGTAGCTGAAATGTATTTAACTTGTCTCAGTGCCAAGAACATGAGAACAGAGAAAATAGTCCCTCCTTTACATTCTAATGCAATCCAACATTATGGTATGTAAGCTCCCTGACCCTTAACTATGTATATTTAGTATTATGCTAAATATTACCATAATAAGAACTGGCATTGTGAACATAATGATGATATTTGAAGCTGATGTTTCTGGTATTATTGTCTCAGTTTGCATTCATTTGAAAAGTGTTCATCACATTTACATTTTTGCACCCACATATATGTGAATATCGTAGGCAATATATCAGAAACACCTTTCAATAAAATGCAGTCCAATGCAATCACACCTCAAATCGTGGCATATACTTGAGTCAGCTAGCACAGAAAGAACTAAGGGAGTTGTGTGAACAAAGACTGAAATGTTAAATGAGGTGGTATTCACCGCAGGGCTCTTTTAGTTCCTTCCTTTGCATTGTACAGTTGTTTTTACTTTTTTGGACGCTCACTGTGCTTTCTTCAGTGGCTTCGACGATAATGGCTCTTAATGGTGCACTCAGCATGCAATCAAATCATATCACACATATGCATGACAGCCGAGCCAACCATTCATCCACGCCCCTCGTGTCACCATGCATCTATTTTAGTTAATGATAGCCATGGCTGGATCCACTTGACCAATTGACTTCACCATTGTATTATTTGTCCTTCAGGTTGCGGTCGGGCTGTTTACGAGTTGGAGGCACGACTTCATCACCCTTTCCCACCTCCCTCCGTCTTTACGACCCTGTAGGTATCTGACCTTTAAGAGAGTGTCTGGTGAAACGAAACAGGGAGAGGAATAGAGGAGGGCTCAGGAGATGTGCGTACCCCCCTAGGGAGATGGACAGACTCGTATAGACATGGGGAAGTAGTGGCACTTGAAAGCAAATGGGAATCGGGATGGAAATAGAGGCACATCAGCAACTGTTGCCTGCAGGGTGGAGAGAAGTTGTTTGGTGTGCACCACTGAGGTGGAAATGTGTGGATGGCCTGGCATGGTGGGTGGGCAATAGCTTTTTTTAAAGGAAAAATGAGAAGCATTTTATGGCTAGGGAGATTTACTGTAATTCACTGTATTTGTGTTCCTTTTATTAGTAGCTATAGTGATCGGGGAATTAAATAACATGCATCAATTACATTAGAAAAAGAGGCATGGGCTTTATTTGAAGTGGGACTGTATTGGCCTTACAGTACATACACTGTATGTTTATCTAAAGCTCATGCTGTGTGTAGTAGTAGGATCCCACTCAGAACACAAAACTTATTTTCCTTGCTGGTATGTGCTACATGCCAGTTATAAATGCTTTAAACTCACACTGACCTGTCTTTTTTTAGGGAGGTACAGAGGGTCTTTAGGAGACAATAGATGTCACATAGAAATGGTGTACATCATCTGAAAGCTGGGAACCTGAAGAATAATTTGAGATGCAGCTCAGCACTGTGTGTCAAGTTGTCCTAGTCATAAATCAGAAATAATTATATATGAATTCAAATAAATTGTGAAAGTTTAGAGTGCATAAGTGCTTAGAGCATTGTGATGGAAGCATGTGATGGTAATTCCCATGCTCTATTATGTATCATAAGTTGTTGCAGAAATTTTGGGGTTGACACCATTTGTTCATTTAGAGATTTGGTGCTAAATGTAACAATTTTTTACCACTCGTGAATTGATAAAAATGATCAATAATAAATCAATAATAACAATAATAAAAAGACACCAAGACCTTGAGGAACACTAGCCATCAAAAAGCCATGCTGTGATTTGCTTTCAAAAACTTTTGACATTTGGAGATTTCTGCAAGAATTGCATTTTTGGCGATTGGATGGCGAGCAGTTAAACTGCTCAGAAACCCCCTTATTGTCAATCTACCTATGGAAGCCATCCATCCTCTGAATGCCCTAGGTCTCTAGATTGTGGTTGTAAAGTTTCATGAGGCTGTGATTATCCTAGAGGTCACAAGAGGTCATTTTATACATTGATGTCAAGTTTCAAAAAATGGTCTCACAATATGAAATGGCTGCTATGGGGACTAACATCATCACATATGATACCATTATCTTCACTGTAGCTTTAGGACTGAGCCAGTAATGATTGCCGGCGATCTCGCGGGTCTCAGAAGGTTAATCAGTTATGTCACTGGATGTCTGTGTGACATACATGTTGTTAAACACTTCCATTATAAATGCTGCTGTTAAATATCCTCCTCATGTAAAAATCTGCAAAATAAATATAAATTCAAAGTGTTACTGAGGCACTCAATTATATCGTAGTGACAAATAGTCCACCTGGTATGTTTAAGAAAAATTAGCACAAAAGTCATAAACGTGTTTTCTGTAAATGCCTCCCATATTTCACGGGCATATTGCAGTTCTAAAGTGGTTTCATTCAACAATTAGGTAACGAGTTCTCCCGAGCTTGTGCAGCAATTCTCAGCCTTAACTGGCAAAGACATTTACCATGCAGCGCTTGTAAACATCTGATTAACACTGCTTGGCCCCCACGCAAACACTATTACAGACATATTCGCATACACAACACATCACGTGGATAAGAAATAATCCTTTACAATGAAGGCTGAGCACAAACAACAGCCGCCGTACTAGATAATAGAGTGTGGAAGGTGACAGCTGAAAAAGCACTCTAAATACACACATGGCCAGATAACTAGCGGAGAGGTGTTTACATCCACAGCAGCAAAGTGACACACACATTAATGCAAACATACATTCTCTGTTTTCACATGTGCAGTACAGTACATACATCTCTATCTGTCACTGACACGCACACGTTTACAGGTATATAATGACAAAAGTGATGAGGAGAGGAGTTTGAGCCAAGGGGATGTTTTTCCTCATTGAGGAAATACGAAGTTGTCGTTATTAAATTCTAATTTCAGAGCAGTCTGTTTCCATCAGCAACATTACCCTTCATCTCCAAAGGGGGTTATTGATTTGGGTCCTAATCTACAAATAAATATATTGTCGGAGTTTATTTTTTTTTTCCATGCTGTCAGCAATGTTAAAAGGACACAGCTCATCTGGCTGATGGATGGGAGCAAATGTAGCCCAGGGCCTAAGGGTGGACTGCAAGAGAAATGTACCTTATAACAAACACACACACACACACATATAAACATCCCCTCCAGATGGGTCCCCCCTTGTGAGCAGTGTGTAGGATCCAATTATGTGTGTGTGTGTGTGTGTGTGTGTGTGTGTGTGTGTGTGTGTGTGTGTGTGTGTGTGTGTGTGTGTGTGTGTGTGTGTGTGTGTGTGTGAGTGCGTGGGTTGGGCCTAGAACAATGTGAATCTTAACAATTGTGAGTGTTGCCTTTTACAGCTTTTTTTATCGCTTTGGCCTAATTTTCAGTGTCAATGTAGAAAAACTAATGAAAAATCAGTGGCAAAGTTGTTGTTTTGTTATTTTAGTTTGTTTATAATGTTATAGTTTTAGAATCTTGCTTGCATAACGTTAGCTGTCTGGCTTGTAGCTGAGCTAAAAGGTTCTATGAGCTGAGCAAACTAGAAATATCTCCCGTTGTCAAGTCTTAGCTAAGGTCCGTCCTATTTACTGGAGCAGTGAACAACGTTTCCATTGCATAAGAACCTTATGGGATGGAAGTGATTTTTCCAGAGCTGTGTTACGATACACAGTGTACATAAACAGTACTCCGTTGTTCAGGGAATGTCAGTTAAAGGAACTTCCCTCGGCAAAAATCCTCCATTCGGAACACCCTTGGATGTACAAAGAGAACTGGATACGGTGTTGGAGGCGGGCTCCCGTTCATTCCTATGAGAGTTGCTCAGTGGCGCATGATGCCAAAATGGCCCAACTGCCGAGTGATAAAGCACCCGGATCATCCAGCGATTTTCCGCATCCATTGAGCTCATAGAACAGACGCATAACCCCGCCTCACAGCCCTCTGTCCAGCCTCTGGGTCTCATTCACATGAACAGAGGAAGGGAAATAACTCCGGATTCAGCTATTAGTGCATTTTACAACTTTTAGGACCTAATGATTTAAATAAGGGCTATTCAAGTGTTCGTACTGGGAAGTTGATTTACTTCCAAAACAATTATCCGCTGGGTTACAGACGTCTCTTTCCCAATGTAAGTCTATGGGGAAAAGTCTTTTTGGGCGCAATGACGGACACGGAAGTTGTAGTACCGCCGTTTGGCCACTACGAAAAGTTGCATCAAAACTCATCGCTCTTCCTGGGGGGCTGGGGAACACGCTGCAACGTCACCAAGACAGACATCACCTTCTCCCTGTGTTGGTAACGTAAACACCTCGGATACTTGTTGATGCTACTGTGGACATTTTTACACACTTGAAATAAAATATTGAATATCTCCTGCCGGGACCTTGAATTAATATTTGGATATCAATAACATTATCGTTAAACTCAGCAATGCTCAGTGAACAGCGATGTCTCCAGAGCACAGCAACGGCTGTGGCATGAGTGATTACAGAAGTTAAAATTAAGGTAATCTTGCTTGTAAACTTGCAGTGAAGTAAAGAGCTGAAAACTTTAGATTGTGGTTACAAAATGTATGAAAATATCAATTAATGGTCTTAATTGTTTTTCTTTGGCAATTGACCATGGTATAAGCTGGATAATGCCCTTCTGGGTGTCCATAATCAGGAATTAATGGACGACGTGGAGGCCTCTGCAAAGTCCATTAATTCCTGATAATGGACACTCGTCGGGCATTATTCCTTACTTAAATCATGCACCTATGTTACCATTCAAATATTATTATTACACATACAGATCACAAATCATCTAGCACGCAGCATCACAGGGCTGTATGGTGTTAGTGTAGGTCAAGGCTGTAGTAGGTTATTGCTACCATAAAATAACCCTAATGGACAATCTTATGATACCAGGTTATATGGTTATTTTATATTGCAAATGTATCTTGTAGTTTGATGTTTTAGGGTCTTGCATGTAAACACAAGCTTTATAGCGAGGTGGATGAAGAGGAGAGAATGAGATGGTCGGAGCTAAAAATGAACGTCATAAAGCACGATCACTGAATATGTCGCCTCCTTTATTTGCAGAGCTTTTAGTGCCGTTCTTGCATCATGATGTAAACCATTTTTAGCCTGTGTAGTGAAAGCTGTAGTTCTAAGGAAGGCTGCATGACCACAGAATCAGGCCAGCAGCGCAGCTTTTACACTCTTTGTGTTAAAAAAAATGCAGACTAAAAAAAAAATGAGAAAAAAATATATTGAGTTTGCTCCCAAAACGAGTCTTAATTTGTCAAAATTATTAACAAAATAGCCATAACTGATAATTGTCTGATGGGACATCTTCGTGAAATGATAAAGAGCATTTTGCTGTGACGATGTTAAGCCCTTTCACATCCCCCCTCTTCCATCCACCAGACGTGCAGGCACGAAGCACAGAGAGGTCAAAGCTGAGCAGAAGTCCCTGTGGGAGCCCGCGTGACCTTCAACCTTTAGGGTGCTCATCCCTGATGCTCACTCCCTAGAGGTGTCAGATGAAGACAAACCGAGAGGTGCTGTATGCAAAGGCGAGAAAGGAAAGTGTGGGAAGGGAGGGACGAGCACCTTGAGAAAGTGAAAGAGGACAAAAAGTGCTTTGAATGAGTGTGGTAAAGGAGAGAGTCAAGGGGAAGGAAAGGGAGAGTGAGAGTGTGGTGGTGTGTATGGGGTTAACAGACAGCAGAGAAGGGGGGAGGAGAAGTAGTGCTTGAAGAATGAATACAATGAAGATGAGGCTGCATTAGCAGCACGTCTCAGGCCAATTACTCTGCTGCTACCCCTCTCTTCTATCTCTCGTCTGCTTTCCTTCTCTCTGTGTCCTCACCTCTCACTTTCCTCTTCCCCCTCTCTCTCACTTTCTCTATCTCCGGCTCTGACTATCCATGTGCTGTCAGCAGCAACAGATCCCTAAACGATACCGGTCTGCACTGGCAGGTTTTATCTTCCCGTGCTACAATAGGAAAGAAGGATCTGAGAAGCGATAAGATAGGACCAACCAACAGTGACAACAGCAAACACATAATGGCGAGGCACACGTTTGATGCAGTGCTTCACTGCCATCTAGCGGCGGACGGCTCAGCAGGAGGCTCCGTCAAAGGATGCTGATCATTAGTTAGAGGCAGTCGAGTTACACCAGTGTGATCAAAAAGCACATCTGAGAAGGCGTTTCACAGATGAGTGCAATGAAAGACTTAAGGCCCTGGAATATGCTGCTGCAGTACATTTGTGTGTGTGTGTGTGTTTGTGAGGCTTTGTGTGTTTTACCACTCTTATAAATTGGGCAAAAACCTTCAGTTCCACCAAACTGACAGCTAAGTGGATTAAAAGCACACATACTGTTCCAGAGTTTCTCAAACTTGTTTTTTAAAAGAGACAAATTAAAAAAGCTTTGAAATACACCTCTAGTCTGTATAATCCGTTTGATGTTTCCGCTATGCTCTTCAAAGTATTTTGTGAATGGAAAATGATATAGATGTATTGCTCACATTATGAATCTCCTGCAACCAAAAACATACTTTACTCATAATTCAATCACTCATCTGAATTCGTACAACTCAACTAAGAGTAACTACAAGACAATTATACAGTTACATCTAAGCAGAACATCTGAATTATAATGCACTGATGGCATTTAAAAAAGAGTTACTCTTATTGTTTCTTGTCATAAAGGTACATGTGACAATTTCTTGTAACATCATTTTTACATCCACCACTAAAAAAAGCATCCTATGCTCAAAGTGACAACACTCAAAAGCATTTTGGGACCTGAAGATATTTTCTACAGGTATTGCTTTGACAGATTGTTGACAGAAGGCTGTGTGACTTACTCATAAGTCGTGATACTGATGCAGGGACTTTGGCTCAGACATCGAGACCTTGAAACCATTGAGATCTCCAAGCTGGTGGCTTATCAGACAAAAATGAACAGCTACACAACAAAAGCTCCGCTAACAAAAAACACTTTCAAGCCACCACAACACACACAAAAAGTTTTGATCATCTACAGCAGAATACTTTCACATATGTCCCATGCTTGACTGTCCTTTCAAATATCTTGTTTGTTGAAAACACATTATTTTACTATACAGTTAAAATTGCATATGATACAGCTTATTAAAATGAAATACAGGATAGGCAATACATCTGAATGGACCTGCAAGTCTTGCATTCAATGGACAAAAAACAGCTTTGGCATATAAATGTATACAGATCTGACAAGACGTTCAAGCATTGAGAAATCATGAGGCGTCAAATACAGACGCTTTGTCATGGCCGTCTGCGTTCGATACCGCCGCAAAAGGCACCCTTTAGCGGCTGTACGAGATGTACCGGGCGTTCCATTTACTGCAATGTAAACCCCTCAGCGGCAACAGTAAACGCTCAGAGAAAGTGCGCCGGGAGTGACTGTGGTGACGTAGTTTAAAGAGCGAAAAGAAACACTAAAGGCGGGAAGGAGAGGAGATGGTTGGGTCCAACAAACACAAGGCTTTCATCCAGGAGACCGCTGTTTGTGTCCTGTGTGTTAAGTTTTACTTTCACGTTACAATCGCTTGTTTGTTTGTGTTCCGTGTTCACAACGTAAAGTTTCATTTTCACTGTGCAAACGTAGTCATTTTAAGCCCAACCACGTAGTTCTTTCCTAAACCTATATGAGTGGTTTTGTTGCATAAACATAAAGTGATGCCAACTTGTGTGACAAAGTGGACGTATGTGGGATGAGAACATGTGTCAGAGCATCTGATGTGAAAAACTATTCCTTTAATTGAATATTTATACACCCAATTAAGTCAGGAATTGTAATTGTAACTATTGATTAACCTTGACCACAACTTTTAGGCTCTGCACCAGCCTTTGTGCTCATCCAGGTTGATTTATTGTGTACTGCATAGCAACAACAAGCATGCCATGCCATGAATACTGGCTGTCATCAATCTAATAGGGTGCTCACAGCATAATTGGTAGACTCATTTACATTCTCTAAGACTAACACTGAAATTTGTAAAAGAACATATGTGGAATTAAGTTGGTAAATATTGCGTACAGAGCTCTAACTTGTTAACTTTTAATTAGGAGATGTTTTTAGAAATCCTAAACATGGGGCTAATCTCAAAGGATGTTTTGGTCAGTGACTCTATTTGCATACGTATGCATTGTGTCCAGCGGTCCATTGTTGTATGTGTGTGTGTTTGTGTGTGTGTGTGTGTGTGTGTGTG
>CAKALG010042679.1:2956-13755 GCA_916700815.1 Helicolenus hilgendorfi
ATCCTGAAAATGTTTATGAAAGATTATGATTTCCAGCATATTCCAAGAATAGAGATGTTGATCCAATATTAACAAAAAATAAAAACCAGTTCACACGTTCAAATTAGAGGAATTTTAGTTTATAGAACTCGTTTGCACATCATCAACAGAAAATACTCACATCTGAGATTACAGTCAAGATGAATGTTTTTGTCCATATAGCCTCTGCATTCCCTGACTGCCCCGTCAGAGTTGACAAATTCATTTTCAGTTGGTTAAACACGCCACCTACTGGAATGATATGGTGTCACGTCTGGGATTAGATTTACTCAAATCACATTGTGTTGCTGGGAAACTGGCCAAAGTCTTCACCGAGCGTCACCACATCCTACAAAGGGCTGGACTGACTAACTGTCTAATTTGTAAAGACTATCTGTTGTATCTTTATACATGCTGCACTGAGAGGTGACAAAGGTTAACCGTATGCATCCAGACCTGCAAAATGAAGGAAGTTCAAAGGTACTTTAATGAAATAAGAGTATTTAAAATCATATTTATAAATTGTATGTAGGTCTTTGTTAACCCAGAAGAAAGACAAGGTGGTGAGGAACCAGCTACAGTGAAGCTTATTTTGGCACTGTCTTACAAAGGGTCAAGGTTCACCAGCCACATGTTTTCACAGTAAGTTAGATATTTTCCTCGGCAGACTTCTAATCTTGAGGTGCTTCATTTGCTAAATCGTCCAGGCTTTGTCCATCAAAGCGCATAAAGTGCCAGCCTTCGCTGTCGGTGAGGTCCTGAGCTCCTTTAGCAGCGTAGAAGTCTCGAGACGGAGTATTCCAGTCCAACACAGAAAACTGCAGCCGCACACACTGCTTCTTCTTCCCCACCTGAGGAAACCAAACAGCCATGCACTGTCACCTCTTCTTCTTCACACAGGACAGATCAAATCCTCAAAAACTGCTTTTAGTGGTCAACAAACACATTCTTACCTCAGCGACTTTGCTCAGTAAACCCTTGCCAATGCCGTTTCCTGTAAAGGAAATCAATAAAAGAAATATTTTTATTTGGGGACAAAACTTTTACAGAAAAAGACGTAACAGAAACATTAAGTAATCATGACTCACACACCTAAGCAAGCACACAGAACACATTTTACGAAGGCTTCGTTGACAACAATTCAACACTTATTTTACCTCTGTATTCTGGCATCACGTACAGGTCCTCCATATATACTGACCGCCCCTTCCATGTACTGTAAGTGTAAAAGTAAAGGGCGTATCCGACAACTGTGATTCCTACATGGACAAAAAGAAACACCCAATCAGAGAGACAAGCAGGAAGGACACCAGAAAATGTTAAATCCCTACAAATAAAGTGGAATAATTGAATTGATTTCAAGTCTGTGAATGCTCAGTCACTGTGCAACACCTCATAAGTTGATTTACGAGGTGACACCTGAGCTGTCATCATGATTTGTTGGATAATAAATGACAATATCTTAACAGCAAGGGCACGGAGATAAGATGCAGACAGGTTTAAAGCTGACTGACGAGGGAAACTAGGATAGAAAAAGCCTTGATCATCACTTTACCTTCTTTAGATTTATGCTCCTCGGGCACTTCTGCAACGAGGCATTCAAAGAAGGGATTCTGGCAGAAACCGTCCTGCTCCAGCTCTGAAGGTAAACCAGACAGATAATCTACCCATATAGCAACATTTCATCTTTACATTAGAAATAATATCAGCACCGGAGACACAAGACACATCAATACTTGAAACATTTGAAGATGCATTACTTATTTTAAAACTCTGCTCTTATTGATAATAACAGCTAAGATCCAATCACGTGGTAACATTGATACAAAATAGTCCATTAGGCAAGAAAAAAAAAGAAATGATTATCCCTAGCTCAAAATTTTACATCTAAATCTGAAACTTTTATCTAAGTTGTTTACTCATAAACATGTCGAAGGCATTTCCTACTTCATAAAACGTTTCCAAAGTCGTATCCTGAATGTTTCAAACCTGCATGCAGTCTTCTTCTATTCCTCTTTCATTTGGCACATTGATTTCCATATGTCATATTATACCGCCATCACTTGTTGATCATCTTCAGTCAGCAGAAATATCAATCACGTCATCCATGCGCTTGTGGCGTACTTGTGCGGGTAGAACGTGAGATACAAACATTGCTCTACAGCGCCACCAGTGGTCAAAAACTCAGCCAGGTACCTTTAAAAAATACTGAACACATCAGACTTGTAATGTCTGGCTGTTGTATTCATGTTCACTTCTGCTTTCTAAACACTCAAGCAACTTACAATTTGTGATACAATTGTAACAGAGACTGCTTGTAGAAAGAGAACTTGAGGTTTTTATCAGCAGACACTGCAGTGCCATTTGAGGATAAACACAGGTGAAGCCTTATTGTTTGCATTAATAATGAATGAATAATGAAGTCAACCCACAAGTTAAAGTTAAACTAGTCTCTGTGTATGTTTGCTCACTGCTATGGCTTCCCAGGACACTGAGTGACACAGTTAAATGTTTCACCTGGACTTTTCTCTGCATTTTTCTATCATTCATTAAATTACCTTGATGAGATATCTTCACTTGGTCGGGCATTTTTTCATAAACCGCCAACTCCTGAGAAAAAAGGAGATTTTAAAACGTTATGTGTGAATGTATCTTGTTGTCGTTTGACATATTTACAAAAGAAAATGCAATAAGCAGGGAATGAAATGAGCACCTGCCAAATAAGAGGGTAAATGTTGGCTGTTTCATGTCACCTGCCAGCATGCAGACAGGTTTTCCTTATATTAAGAAGTATTATTTTTAAAAAGCAATTCTAAAGCCTAAATTAAATATATGGTAACACTTTTAAATTTCCTTGGAATTACTGCCAAATTATGAATAGCATAGAAGCTTCAATGCTTCATGAAACTTCAATGCTTCATGAAACTTCAATGCTTCATGAAGTTTGAATGCTTCATGAAGCTTTTATTCTTCATGCATCTTCAATGCTTCATGAAGCTTCAATGCTTCATGAAGCTTCTATTCTTCATGCATCTTCAATGCTTCATGAAGCTTCAATGCTTCATGAAGCTTCTTTTCTTCATGCATCTTCAATGCTTCATGAAGCTTCAATGCTTCATGAAGCTTCTTTTCTTCATGCATCTTCAATGCTTCATGAAGCTTCTATTCTTCATGCATCTTCAATGCTTCATGAAGCTCCAATGCTTCATGAAGCTTCAACGCTTCATGCATCTTCAATGCTTCATGAAGCTTCTATTCTTCATGCATCTTCAATGCTTCATGAAGCTCCAATGCTTCATGAAGCTTCAACGCTTCATGCATCTTCAATGCTTCATGAAGCTTCTATTCTTCATGCATCTTCAATGCTTCATGAAGCTCCAATGCTTCATGAAGCTTCAACGCTTCATGCATCTTCAATGCTTCATGAAGCTTCGATTCTTCATGCATCTTCAATGCTTCATGAAGCTTCAATGCTTCATGAAGCTTCTATGCTTCATGCATCTTCAATGCTTCATGAAGCTTCAATGCTTCATGAAGTTGCAATGCTTCATGAAGCTTCATCCCGCCATCACTAGTTTACATTGTGCAGTTGAGTTTCTAGTTTAGCTTCTTTACAATGAATAGAGTAATACTGAGACTCACCATTATCATTCTGGATATTTCTTTGCAGTCTTCTTTAGTTGAAACCCGGATTTTGAACTTCATGTTTGTTTAATCTTCACACTTTATCCTTTATTAACTGTTTTACTGTTTTCTACCTCAGAGAGAGAGAAGTCAAATCTCTGCAACTCTGTCGTTACCCCGGAAGTGGATCCTGTGCTGCAATTCTGCCTTCAAAATAAAAGATAGATTACTGAAAATGATTTAAACCATGCATGCCCTATTATTCATTTGAATTAGTTATTCTAATCAAATCAGGCTTCTATTTTTTAGCATGTAAATCTACACTACAACGATTACTAACGATTTTTAGTTTGGGCTTTCCAGCACATGATATAGAGTCTGAAAATCCCGGAGTTGGTGTTTCCTGGCCGCAATGCACACATGCCACCTGACTGACAGGAGGTAGTAGTGAAATGTAACTAATTACATTTACTCAAGTACTTGACGGCTTTTAAGTACTTGTGCTTTACTTAAGAATTTCCATTTTATGCTTATTATACTTTTTTACTCCACTACACTGATCTGACAGCCTGGTGACTTTTCATTCACAGGTCAATTACATACAAAAAATGTAAGCATATAAAATATTATAATACTATTGTTCTTTTATTTAAGTAAAATTTTGAATGCAGGACTTTTTCTTGTAATGGAATATTTGTACACAGTACTTTACTCAAGTAAAAGTAATGGGTACTTCTTCCAACACTGAAGGACTGAGGAAGTCAGTAATAGTGTCACTCATTGGGTATAAAATAAAACACGCCTAAATAAAGGGTTTATTACAAAATCTGATTTATTTTAGGGTAAAAAAAAGAACATGAAATCAATTAAAATATAAGCTGAAACATGACAGATCTCACAGCTGGACCTCAGTTTTCATAGGGCATTAATATATTTACAATGTCTTGTCACATTTGCTCTTTAATCAGTCTAGAGTTCAGATATTCCCCTTCATACCTCGCCAGAGTTTACCTCTTTAAGCTCAGCCCACTGTCTTTAAAAGACAGGGTTTATGTTGGCACTGTTTTATAAATGTTACATGTTTATGGCAGAAAACAAAGCAGGCACATTTTTTTCACAGCGTGTTACATATTTTCCTTGTCAAACTTCTAATCTTTAGGTGCTTGGTTTGCCAACTTGTCCAGGTTTTGTCCGTCAAAACGAAGCATGTGCAATCCTTTGCTGACGGTGAGGTCCTGAGCTCCTTTAGCAGCGTAGAAGTCTCGAGACGGAGTGTTCCAGTCCAACACAGTCAACTGCATCCGCAAACACTGCTTCTTCTTCCCCATCTGAGGAAACCAAACAGCCATGCACTGGTAACCTCTTCATCACACAGGAAAGACGATCTTACATTAAGATCAACGATACTTTCAAAATTAGATTTGCAATCGAGTTTTAAAAGCTGACACTTTTCATCTTAAAGGCTATTACACCACTGCTATATTAAAAAATCCAATTACCTCAGCCACTTTGCTCAGTAACCCCTTGCCAATGCCACTTCCTGCAAAGGAAATCAATTAAAGGCAACATTAATTATAATGAATCACACAACTAAAGCAAGTACACAAAACACATTTTACAAAATACTTTCCTTCCAGGCTTTGTTTACAACAACTCAACACATATTTTACCTCTGAATTCTGCCATCACGTACAGGTCCTCCATATATAGTGACCGGCCATTCCATGAGTATGTGTAGAAGTAAAGGGCGTATCCGACAATTGTGAATCCTATATGGACAGTAGTCATTGTGATTTGTTGGATAGTAAATGGAAATATCTAAACAGCAAGGGCACAGACCTTTTATTATGTGCATAAGATGCCGACAATTTCAAAGCTGGACTTTAAAACTTTACCTTCTTTAGATTTATGCTCCTCAGGCACTTCTGCAACGAGGCATTCAAAGAAGGGATTCTGGCAGAAACCGTCCTGCTCCAGCTCTAAAGATAAACCAGACAGATAATCCACCCAAACAGAAACATTTCATCTTTACATTAGAAGTAATATTACAGTTCATCAGCACCCGAGTCACAAGACACATCACAACGTTGGCACTTGAAAATCATTTTTAAAAAAGAAATTACAACAAATAAGAGCTACTTGTATTAAATGAAAAACTGAAATTGAATGACAAAGACATGAGCAGATATAACTGCTATGGACCCCGCCCACACATACAACCACATTTTTAAAAGATGTGTCCTGAACTCACCTCCACTCCTTCTTATCAAAGAGGCGGTAATGTCATCACAGTTATTGATTAGTGGACTCTGTGTATTATTGAACTACGTCTGGTTGCAAAGTCTTTCACTACTTATATAATAATTAATCGTAGACTGCACTTTGTAGCCTCGGCTGTTCAGACACTCACACATAAAGGGGACTTCTGTTGACTGTCATTGTGGTATCTCAATTTTCTATATAGACCCTTTTCACAGCAGACATTGATATGTTACTGTTATGCCTATTTCTCTCCTCAAATGTTCTCAGAATCATCTTGTAGTTTACTGTTTAGCTGTAAAATGAGAAAGTTTGTGACCCGGCAGCCATGTTGAGATCAGTTGAGGAAATACCAAGCACCGCCCACCAGTCGGAGCACAGCCAATAGGAACGCTCTCTCTCTCTGAAATGACCTGTGATTGGTCAAAGTCTCTTGTCACAAGCTAAATTTGTTAAACCCTGAAAACAGAGACATGAGGAGGTGCAGAAGTCTCTCAGAACACTTGAATTACAATATGCTGAAAGATTATTATGGAATTTTTGCCCAATGATGCCAAAAATATACTGACTACTCAAGCTCTCATACATTTGTTTTCAAATGAATGTATTCATCTATGAATAAATGGACTAAATTACAAAGTGTGTCATTATTTTATATTTTAATGGACAATAAAAAGAAGACTTATGAAAAGAATCATTAAAAAAATGTTCAAATAGATTTTTTAAATTCCATTATTTATTTATGAATTCATTAATATATTTTCAAATGATGTACTTATTGACTGTTTTATGGTGTTTTTGTAAATCCCTTTTTAATTTGAACTATTTATTGATGGATTCATATTTCAATTGTTTTTATAATTCTTTTTATTGCCCTTTAAAATGTCAAATAATTAATTACATTGTAATTTAGTTCATTTATTCATAGATTAACAAATTTGTAAATACATGTATTAATGCGTCTTTTTATTGTACAATTTATTATTCATTAAGTGCAGAATTACCTTCATGAGTTATCTTCACTTGGTCGAGTGCTTTTTCATGAACTGCCAGCTCCTGAAAAGGGGGGAGTTTTAAAACGTGATATGTGAATGTAGACCTCTGTATCGTGTCATTTAAGGACATGTAACAATCAATATGCACCATGCATGGTGTATAACATAACAAAACACCATTCAAGAGAGAAGTTATTAAGACTCACCATCATCATTCTGGAGATTTCTTTGCTGTCTTCTTTTGTTGCAGCTCGTATTTTAAAATTCATGTTTGTTTAATCTACACACATCAACACTTATTAATCCTGTCTGTCTTCTTCCTCAGAGAGATGTCCAATGATTGACTACAAACACACACTGACCCACAGCACTGATAACAACCAACACATAGGAAGTAGTTCAGGTACAATTTCAAAATAAAAGTCAAAACGTGCAAGTTTATTTACTTCTGGAACTCTGACAGGAAGTAGTGGTGAAATGTAACTATTACATTTACTCAAGTACTTGTAAAGCTTTTAAGTACTTGTGCTTTACTTATAGGTTAAGTATTTCCATTCTATGCTATGTTATGAAAATTATGAAAATTACTTTTCATTCAAAGGTCCTTTACATACAATATTATAATACTTATGTAACCTACTTTACTTTTATTTAAGTAAAATGTTGAATGCAGGACTTTTACTTGTAATGGAGTATTTTGTAAACTGTAGTATTGGTACTTTTACTCCAGTAAAGGTTATGGGTACTTCTTCCAACACTGACAGGAAGTCAGTAATTGTGTTTTTTTTTTTTTTTTTGCTGGCTTTAACATCACTCATGGGGTTTAAACTGGTTTGTGATCTGTGTTGACACTAAGGTATAGAGAATAATGTGGTAGCAAACAGTTTGTTTAAAATATTTTGGTGTTCAAATATTTGGTGTTGAGAACACATGATGAACAGATACATTTACTGATGGAAAACCTGTACAGAATAACAATTTTCTTAAAAATCATAATAGATTTATAAAAAATACGCCTAGATAAGGATTTCATACAACATCTGATTTATTTTAGAGTTTGATAAAAATCTATTACAGATCTCAGAGAGTTTACCCCTTTAAGTTTAGCCCACTGTCTTCATAAGACAGGGCTTATGTTGGCACTGTTTTATAAAGGTTGCATGTTAATGGCAGAAAACAAAACAGGCATATTTTTTCACAGCCAGTTACATATTTTCCTTGTCAAACTTCTAATCTTTAGGTGCTTGGTTTGCCAATTTGTCCAGGCTTTCTCTGTCAAAACGAATTAAGTGAAATCCATCGCTGACGGTGAGGTCCTGAGCTCCTTTAGCAGCGTAGAAGTCTCGAGACGGAGTGTTCCAGTCCAACACAGTCAACTGCAGCCGCGAACACTGCTTCTTCTTCCCCATCTGAGGAAACCAAACAGCCATGCACTGTTACCTCTTCTTCACACAGCACAGCCGAGCTCACATAGAGATCAACGATACTTTCAAACTTAGAGTTGCAATCGAGTTTTAAAAGCTGACCTTTTCACCTTGAGGGCTATTATTCCTAGAAAACTGTGCTTTACTGGTCAACAAATACATACCTCAGCCACTTTGCTCAGTAACCCCTTGCCAATGCCACTTCCTGCAAAGGAAATCAATTAAAGGCAACATTAATTATTATGATTCACACAACTAAAGCAAGTACACAAAACACATATTACAAAATACTTTCTTTCCAGGCTTTGTTTACAACAATTCAACACATATTTTACCTCTGAATTCTGCCATCACGTACAGGTCCTCCAAATATGCTGACCGCCCCCTCCATGAGTATGTGTAGAAGTAAAGGGCGTATCCAACAATTGTGAATCCTACACAGACAAAAAGAACCATGATGAGCAACATCCACCACTGTTGATTTATGACATTTGAGTAGTCATTGCGATTTGTTGGATAATAAATGGAAATATCTAAACAGCAATGGCACAGACCTTTTATTATGTGCATAAGATGCCGACAGGAAACTACAATAGAAAAAGCCTTGATCATCACTTTACCTTCTTTAGATTTATGCTCCTCAGGCACTTCTGCTACGAGGCATTCAAAGAAGGGATTCTGGCAGAAACCGTCCTGCTCCAGCTCTAAAGATAAACCAGACAGATAATCCACACGAATAGCAACATTTCATCTTCACATTAGAAATAATATCACAGTTCATCAGCACCCAAGTGACAAGACACATCACAACGTTGACACTTTCTTAAATTATAATGTCCTTCTCTTAATTTTAACAGGAAGGTTTTTATTCCTAACTAGGAAACAAAGGATCTGTTGAATAAGAAGTGTTTGTATATATTGTATTGCTCACCTGTAATGCTATATATGTCATATTGTGTTGAGGTTTGGGGAAATGTATGTAAAACAAATATAGACCTTATAATTAAACTCCAGAAAAGAGTGATTAGAATAATACGTAAAGCGTCTTACCATGAAACTACAAATCCATTACTCATAAAGTCAGGTATCTTAAAATGTTTGGAATTGTGCATGTAAAGACATTAGAAATACTTTTCCGAGTTAGGAATAAAAGCCTTTCTGTTAAAAAAAATTCAAATTAAGAGAAGGACATTATAATTTAAGAGGGTTGTGTATTTTTGAAACAGGTAAAGTGAGAACCTATGTAAAATAAAAATGTGTCTCAGTTTTGGGAGTCAAATTATGGAACAGGCTTGTTGTGTGAAATGGATACAATGTTGATTTATATTCACAGATTGTAAAGTTCTGTTCTCTTTGATGTATGACCAAAAACAAACTATTCATTCATTCATCTGCTCATTTCTTTGTCATTTAATTTAAATTGTACTTTTAATACAAGTAGCTCTTATTAATAAAATAAGAGCTGAGTTGTAATTTCTTTTAAAAAATATTTTCAAGTGCCAATGTTATGATGTGTGTTGTCATGTTGGTGCTGATGAACTGTAATATTACTTCTATTATATTACTTTAGTCCATTTATTCATAGTTTAATAAATCAATTTGTAAATAGATGTATTAATGCTTATTTTTATTGTACAATTAGTGCAGAATTACCTTCATGAGTTATCTTCACTTGGTTGGGTGTTTTTTCATAGACTTCCAACTCCTGAAAAGGGGAAAGTTTTAAAAACGTTATATGTGAATGTAAACTTATGTATTGTGTCATTTAAGTATATGTGACGATTAATATGCAACATACAGTTCAGGTCAGGTGTAATTACATAACATACATATTGTGAAGCAGAACAGTTGAGACGCAAAACACCATTTTTAAGAGAGAAGTTATTAAGACTCACCATCATCATTCTGGAGATTTCTTTGCAGTCTTCTTTTGTTGCAGCTCGTATTTTGAAATTCATGTTTGTTTAATTTACCACAGTCAACACTTATTAATCCTGTCTGACTTCTTCCTCAGAGAGATGTTCAATGACTACAAATACACACTGACTGCATTGATAACTAATAAGACAGGAAGTAGTTCAGGTGCAATTTGGGCTTCAAAATAAAAATGTGCAAGTTTATTTACTTCTGGAACTCTGACAGGAAGTAGAGGTGAAATGTAACTAATTACATTTACTCAAGTACTTGTACAGCTTTTAAAGTACTTGGGCTTTACTTTAGTATTTCCATTTCATGCTTATTATACTTTTTTACTCCACTATATTAATCTGACAGCCTGGTTAATTTTCATTCACAGGTCCTTTACATACAAAAATGTTAGTATAGAAAATATAATATTTGTGTTATTTTATTTAAGTAAAATCTTGAATACAGGACTTTTGCTTGTAATGGAATATTTGTACACAGTACTTTACTCAAGTAAAAGTAATGGGTACTTCTTCCAACACTGAAGGACTGAGGAAGTCAGTAATAGTGTCAC
>CAKALG010042682.1:0-16266 GCA_916700815.1 Helicolenus hilgendorfi
GGGGTTAGGGTTGGGGGTTAGGGTTAGGGTTAGCGGGTTAGGGTTAGGGTTAGGGTTAGGGTTAGGGGTTAGGGTTAGGGTTAGGGTTAGGTTACAAGAGACTGATTAAAAAAAGAATGACCAAAACTGAAGCAGCATTCTGGTGACAGAGAAGACCAGAGATTTCAGAGTCTGAGGTGTAGGACATCCCGCCTCAGGAACAGCACGTACCCTGATGCTATTAGGCACCTCAACTCTAATGCAAAGGCTCTTTGCAGGAGGAAATTGAGCTCCAGCCAACACGCACTTAGGTAGGTTTTGCACTAGACACTTTAGGGGAAGTTGCAATAGCACAAGGCTCTTCACCGTATTTTATCATTTTAGGATTTTATTGGTCTGAAAGATTGTATAAATGCATGTGGTTGTCTCCTATGTACACTATGTTTTTTTATGTGTGTGCTTTTGTCTGTTTTTAATGAGCACTGCACCGAATCAAATTCCAATCAACTGTGGGTTGACATGGCAATAAAAGTATTGAATTGAATATCACTGGATCCTACGTTTCCCATAATGCAACTAAATTGGGTCTTTCACATAGAAATAGAATAGGGGTAGAACAGATATTCCCATTCAACTCAACGTAGCAGAATGGTCAGAGCGGCTTTTATGTGTACTGGGCTGGTGGCCAGCGGCAGCGCTGGGTCTCACGGTCCCTTCGCCTCACTCCCCACTGCTCAGGAGAAGGACATTAAGGATAAGTTATGAGCTGCGACCACACTTTATGGCTCCACTGTGTTGTCAACATCTAACAACAATTGCCATTTTCTTTTAAATGACCACATAAAACAGTTCAATGTCCGTTCTACTCCTATTCTATTTCTATGGTCTTTCATTTTGATGGCATAATCAGTACTGTTGTACTCCTCCTGACGAGTAAACTGAACTTCATGTCTAAAATTGGTGGAGTGCCCCTTTAGCACCAGAAGTACATTTACACATTGTATGTTGTTGAAAAATAAAAAAACGTCTTGTTCTGGAGCTCTCAACCATATGACATGGTCTTCATTGAACTTTCCATTCTCATCCATGTTGGCTTAAAAGTTGAGCTGGACGGCTCATTCTTGACCTTGCTGTTTACAAAAGCTCAACTTTTATCAAACACCTTTTTTTTTTTTTAAATCCGCAAAATGCTCAAATTAATGGAGAGTTTAAACATCTACAGTTGCAAGAAAAAATGCATTTCTGGTAAATGGTCATTGTTCATTATGCGTCACTAGACCTTAAAATCTCCGTGCTTGTGTTGTGTCGTTCTCCGCCACATGGGTGTGCTGTTTGATTTCACATTTCACAATTTCAGGTAATACTGTCTGATGCTTTCTGTTAACCTCCCATCAAGGCTGATTACCAAGCAGGTAACGGCTGTCCTGAGTCCTCAGGACTCCAAGTCCCTAACAGCTTCCAGCTCACTTTGTGCTGACTGGTTTGTGGTTATTCAATTGGAAGTTTGATTGGGAATATGCAACATTAAGGCACAATACAAACTGACACGATAAGGACCTTATGGTGGGTTTCTGTGTGTCAAAATCTAGTTTTAAAACCTTCATTATTTCAGTATTGTGCACTTATTTTGCATATTCCTAAATTAACTGGTGTTTAATCCAATCACCACATTGCATCCCGACAGACAATCTTCATATTGATGTCCATGTCGCACATTAATTGTAACCTTTCAGAGCATTTACAACAAAATATTTATAACATAGATTAGTTTGGTGATTTCCAAGAAATTGCCCTTCAGAGACACTGGGGAGGCACATTTGTTGCGTTTGATCATGGCTGTGATGTGAATGTGTGACTCAGACACAGTGACTCACAGCCCAGTAAGCAACAGAGACTAACGTTTTTTACTCTCACTGCTGTGCTGATGCACAACCCACTCCTCTGTTTACACCAGCAGATCTGCCCATTAAAAAAAGAACCATATGGGGCTTATGTGGGCGATCACAGGGCAGATAAAAGTTTTATATCACAGATTGATTCCTTTCCTTCAAGAAAAGTTTGAGGTTTTCCTCAAGGCCTCTAACATCTGATAGACTTGTTTGATCTTCTGGCAGAAACAAGGGTGAGCCCGTGGTTATTGCACTGCATGAAAAATCCAGTTTGTCTGTGGTAACTGCAATTAAATGTCTTTCATGATCTTCTGAGTGATGGTTTGTGTGCATGGTACCTCAGTGGTTGCAATGCTACTGTATGAAGACAAATGCATGTAATGACCTTTCACGAAAATTTGAGTATCATGTTTGTTATTATTATCATTATTGTAGGCTATTTTGTTAAGTTAATGCCTCTTAGCGAGGGCTCCAAATGCACTTTAAATACCCTTTAAAGCTTCAGTAAGCAGAATGTTTTTGGCATCATTGGGCAAAATATCAATCCTTTCAGCATATTGTAATTCAAGTGTTCTGAGAGAAAACTAGACATCTGCACCTCCTCATGGCTCTGTTTTCAGACTTTAAAAAAATCTAGCCCGTGACGGGAGACTTTGGCCAATCACAGGACATTACAGAGAGAGAGAGCGTTCTTTTTGGCTGTTCATTCAACGGAAGCAGCTGTCAATCACTCGCAAACTCCGATCAAACAGTCGGACTAAGCAGAATATTGATTCATATCTGATCAGCTACTTTGACCGTTTGATTGGAGTTTGCTAGTGATTGACAGCTGCTCAATCAAGGCCATAAAGAGCTGCTTTAGCAATAGCTTTCTAATGTGGAGGCCAGCATGTGGACACTTCTAGTGAATACTTCCAAAATAAAGTGACCAAACTGACGCAATCACAAATGAACTAACAGAAATAATCATATTTATTGTTCTCTAGGATGTGACACTGGTAACTCCACGTTCTCAGTGGGAATAATACAGATGTTTATACTGACTATAATTATTTAGAGATATAAATAAGATAATTCATAGTCATGTTATTGCAAACGTCAATTCTAGGCCTGCCTGACATGCCACACTGGAAATGTCTGTGTCGCTTTCATCCAATAGGTTTAAATGTCACAGACATGGCATCATCACTGTCAATTTGATAAATATCAACTGGAAACATAAACTGATTCTGTGTAATTCAGAAGCTGGTCTGTCAAGACATATTTCTTCTGCAGAAATTGGACCAATTGAACCACAGTCCTTTGCTGCTAGACACATGCTGGATATCTAACTGAAATAGCCTACCACTCATATACAGTATGTTTTTATTATTTTAAATAAAAGCCTCTATGTTCAATCCTTTAAAGCTAGGGTTGGTAATCTTAAGAAACTAACAAGAGCATGCTACATTTTCAAGAGTAGGCTAGCTAATCGAAAAACCAAGCCCAGTGTTGCCAACTCTTTTCCAATGAAAGTAGCTAGTAGCACCAGCTCCAAAAGTCCCTAAATCAAGTGAGAAAGTTGCAAAGTCGGTAACACTGACAGTTCGTCACTTAAGGTCTCCCTACAAAACCACTCCCCTAAAATTATCCTTATGAACGTAAACAACAAACATAGCTATTGTTAGCACTCACCGCTGTCAAGCCAGCAGCTTGTGGAAGACTCTGATGACGAGCAATGAGTGCACGGCAATGTGCAGGCAGGCATTCAAATGAAATGATTGGACGGATATTTACAGTCCTGTGACAGCCAGAGATACCAGATATTTGGCTGGACCACAGAGGGCCAGCCATACAAACGCAAAAGTCTATCACTGAGTGAATAAGTTCCACATCGGTTCCACTCACCTGTGTGAGTGATGGCCTTGCTTCCCAGCATTGGAAGCTTCATCTGCCACTAGACACTAGGCCCCAGGCATCTGATTGGATGAACACAAAGAATATCAATATACGTTCTTTGCTCATGGGCTGCAGCTCCCTGCTTTCAAGCCGGAACCAACATGGAGGCTTTCTTCTCTTATATCACGAAAATAGAAAAAATATTTCTCGGGAGTATCCAGAGGCGGCAAGTTGCGCCGGATGCCCCTGATTTGCATAAAGTAGACCTCAACTTTATGCAAATGAGGAGTGGCCCCGTCTCTCAAATCACAGCGCCATGCTACATTGCATGGCTGCTCACATAGACAATGAATTGGAAGCATGGAAAGGACGGAGCCTGTGGACACGTACCATAGTGGATTTGACATTATAGATATGACCAGTGACTATTTGTGTAACAATTTAGTCACAAATTCACAGACTGACCATACACGGTCCAGCCATATACTCGGTTTTGACCATGTCTTGTTTTCTTTTTTTTGTCTGAGCATTTTATTTATAGATTGCTGTCGGGATGTAATGAGATTTTAAACAAATATAACAAAAAAATGCTTTTGAAGAAAATAACCAGCCCTAGCTTTAATTTCTCACGGTTACACCATAGCGACTTTCTAATTCTCCAGAATATCCAGGTAATATTTCAGGATGGTCATGTGACAGGTAGTTGTATAAGAAATTTGGATTTCAAATGACATGAATTCAACCATACAGCCATGATAAGACATTTAGCATATTTTACACTGCAGGCAGGAAAGTAATATTTTAGGCATCAGAACTCCTCAGTGTGAAACGTATCAGATGTGTGAAAAAAATCTGATGTCTGTCTGTGCATTCGTTCCCATCACCTTTCACCGTCTTAGCCATTTTTTATCTCCTTTCCCCTCCGTTTCAACCTTTTATCACTCTGTTTTTGTTCCCTCTTGTAGCTCTCAGTGCTGATATGTTGACATGTACTCACACAAAGATCTCTTATTTTCTTTCCCTGGAGACAACTGCCAGGAGGACACAATATAAACTGCAGCAAGGCTATCATACAGCTCCTAACATAGGCTACATTACATGTAGTATCATAAAGTGTATGCTCCAAGACTAAGCCTGGGATTATTAAAAGCTTTCAGGAGAAGTTACAGTCAAAGCTGAAAAAAGAAAGCACAAAGTCTTTAATTGGCAGAGCACGCTATCACCTTTCCAGGGACCGTTAAATGTCTCAGCCAACGCTGCATCCAAGAACAAGCAGCTTTTTTCCACCAGCATCCAATTAAGAGTCGGTTGACAGTAACTTGTCTATATTCACAGTGTGTAGCCCTCTGATTAGTCTTCTCAGCCTGCAAATTAAATACAATGGAGAGCGGTGCAGGTCTGTTAATCTGCAGCCAGCTGTGACGGGCCTTTATCAGCTGGACACAAAGGACCGAGCTTTCACCCGGGAGACTGGAGTCTGCATCCTGTGTGAAACCAACAATATGTAGTTGTCTTTGTGTTCGCAGTTATTTTAACCCAAAACACAATGTTTTTCCCTAAACTTAACTGTTTTTTTGCCTAAACCTAAAGAAGTTGTAGTTTTATTGCCTAACCTAAAGTAGTTGTAGTTTAATTACACAATATTTACAGCAGGAAAACCTTCTGCAAAAATCTGCATCGCTTTGTTCAACTCTGTTTACATCTAATGACCAACAGAAAGTACAACGATTTCTGCATTTTTATTTTATTCATAAAATTGTCATCTTACATTACCTCAATAAACTGCATCTGTCCTCCAATGTACTGCTACTGCCAAATGTACCAATTTATGGACCAAACATTTAACTGAATAATGTGAATAGACTTTAAAGAGGACCTATTATGCTAATTTTCAGGTGCATACTTGTATTTTGGGTTTCTACTAGAACATGTTTACATGCTTAAAGTTAAAAAAAACACTTTACTTTTCTCATACCGGCTGTGCTGCAGCACCTCTTTTCACACTTGGTCTGAAGCGCTCTGCTCTGATTGGTCAGCTGGCTCTGTTGTGATTGGTCCGCCAAACCAAACTCTTCGGACTCCAGTCCAGCTCCGCTCTAACTAGCTTTGTTTGAGGGCGTGCCAAACTAGCCACTGGGTTATGCAAATGTGTTACTTGTTGACATCATCACATTACGGAAGAAAAGGCGGGATTTCAAAAAGGCAATTCTGGCAATTCAGGAGCAGTGTTTCTGTGTTCCCTTTGGCGTGGACTTTGGGCTTTGTAACTTTGCAGACATTTTACATGCACAAAAACTATATAACAGAATAAAGCTAAGGGAAAAAGCACACAAGCATAATAGGTCCTCTTTAAAAAACCCGGATTAATCAATAATGAAAGTAATAACTAGCTGCAGTCCTAACAATGTTATTATAATATTTCGCTACAGTACTACAGCAAGTGTAGTTTGTTCCCTCAATGGAGTCTCTTACAGCATCCAATACATCACAAACAGATAGTCAGAGCAGCCATAATAATATCTAATTACCTTAATTGGACAGAAAACATTATTATATCTATAAGACAGCCAGCTTCCCCTCTGCAAGACATATAAACGCAGTATTTCACAGTAGCAAATCACATAATATATTATAATACACATCGCTTACATTATGTATACAAGCATATGAAGATTAATGCAGATAATCTTTCTTAGTAGGGCACACACACACACACACGCACACGCACACACCCGTAGAGGCAGTTTTGGTTGTGTTACATGATGGAGCAGGTGAAGCCGCAGCAGTCTTTCAGTAGTGTGAGTCCAGTTTTAGTGAGAAATGGCGCGGATGTCTGCTGGGATTTGGACACCACTTTTTGATCCACCAAAGCACCTGATTGAAAAGGAGACGTGACAGCAAACTGTTATTCACCACAGCATGTTCACACTCTCATCCTCTACATCTTCACTTCCTCAAATGAAAAGTTTGACATTTTGGAGAATATGCTTCTTTACTTTTCTTGCTTAGAGTAAGATAACACTTATGTAGGTCATATACAGGCATCGGTACTACATTGAGACTGTTTCATAACCAGTTAAAAGTTCCTCACAGTAACTTTAAACTAAGTTGCTGGCCGTAACTTTAGCATACAGAATGAGCTAATTTCTCAAAATGTTGAAATTTTAACATTTTAACAACTTTAACATTTTCAGAAATCCAACTCCATTCAGCAATAGCGATTCAATGTATTTATTATCAGTAATTAACTATTTTGTAAGCTTAGCTTAAGGAGTTTTTGTAGAATTAAACAACACTTCCTGTTACCACCAGTACCCCAGGTATCACCGAATCAACCAGGAGAGACATCTTAAGGATTATGACTCAATAATTTGATGCATTTTGACTGACGCAGTCATCCAGAGCGATTTAGGGATTAGGGGTTGTAGCAGAACAGTTCTGCTCGTTGTCTGGATCAGACCTCATCCTTGGTTGGGGCCGTAGCCTACAGCTGGTTCAACTACCAGAAAAAAAGTATTCACACCTAACACCTTCATCCTCTGGCACACAAGAGTCATATAAGTGGAGAGAAATGGTGGATGTAAAGATAACTTTTAATTGGAAGCCTCCACATGACAGCCTCGTGGTTAGACTCACCTTTTGGAGCCAATGTCTTGGGAAATTTGGACTGTAAGAAGACTGCCATTTCTCTGTCTTCCTCTCTTTCCCTGTGGAGGAGAATACGTTTTTTTTATTTGTCAAGTATGTGGCTCTAAGATTTTTTTAATCACGTTAAATGTCACCGGGCTGCATTTGAGAGAAAACCAAGACTACAGGCTGGACTGACAAATCCTCAGGAGATGAGTTTAATCTACTGTGCATGGTGTGAATTCACCGCTGCATCGGTACACAATCCTGTTCTAAATCTACTTTCACATTCACATTGACTAATGAAGGAAGACGGCCTCTCACATCTCTGTAATCTCTTTCTGAGACCAATCAAAATGTCACTCAAAGATATTCTTCTTCTGCTTATCGGTGGTGACAGCTAATTTAGCACCACAAAGAAAACATCCGAGTGACGGTGGACTTGCTATTATTCAGTGTAAATATTCAGAGATGATGCACAGATCACAAAGAGACAGAGCTATGAAGATGAGACCATTTTAAAAAACTGTCTGGATCAACAGATGGTGCAAATTCAGTTTGTTTTAGCAAAATGTATTGAGTAAGGAACTTTCCTTAGTGGAAACATCACTTGCAAAGTTACATTTTTACAAATTTAGATCACCATAATCTGAAGATCCAGACCTTTAGAACTGCTCACCTTTGCCTTAATGAAACTCATTGTGTTGTAAACCAACAGCACTGTAACATCACTAAGTCAAAGTCTTTTCAATCGATTGATTCAATAACCTCACCTCAGCCGTTCAAACTCCACATCATCCACCAGGAAGTCTCTGGTCTCCACCAGCTTGTTGATCTGCTGAAGCAGCTCTTCTTCCTTCTCCCTGTCCTCCTTGGACTTGTCCTTGTCTGTTCAACAGTCACATTTCAGGAAAACAACCAATCAGAGGCAAGCTGGAGCCTTGCCGTCTATGAGCAGCTGTCAATCACTCGCAAACTCCGATCAAACGGTCAAACTGGGCAGCGCTGATCAAATATGAATCAATATCCTATTTCTGTCATGCCAATTTCTTACATAAAATGTTTTCAGAAACATCTTGTAGTGTACTGTTTAGCTGTAAAATGAGAAAGTTTGTGACTCGGCAGCCATGTTGAGATCAGTTGAGGAAATACCAAGCACCGCCAACTGGCCGGTGCAAACTTTCTCATTTTACAGCAAAACAGTACACTACAAGATGTTTCTGAAAACATTTGAGGTGAGAAACAGTCATTACAGTAACAGAATATGTATTCATATTTGATCCACGCTTCCTAGTTTGACTGTTTGATCGGAGTTTGCGAGTGATTGACAGCTGCCTCCGTTGAATGAACAGCCAATAGGAACGCTCTCTCGCTGAAATGACCTGTGATTGGCCAAAGTCTCCCGTCACAGGCTAAATTTCTTAAAGCCTGAAACAGAGCCATGAGGAGGTGCAGAAGTCTAATTTTCTCTCAGAACACTTGAATTACAATATGCTGAAAGGTTGTTATAGAATATTTGCCCAATGCTGCCAAAAACATTCTGCCTACTGCTGCTTTAAGCGAAATGTCTGCAGATTGATTAAGATGAGACAAACACCACACAGTAAGACAGTGAATGCTTTTTAATTTACCTGGAATTGAGACGAGTTTCTGCAGCTCCGTCTTCAGCCTTGTGATTTCTTTGCAGAGCTGGATGTCGTCCATCCTGAGTGGAAAACAAACAAATTATGAATAGATATTTTGCAGGCGAGCAAGTGATGTCAGTGTATAAAACTTAAACTAGACTTTCAAAGGCTTTATTAACATAGAATGGATTTTATCTAATGGCAGTAAAGCAATATCCTTCCCAACTTTACATCCGAACATCAGTGTGAAATTGTAGGAGCTTATCAAACAGAAAAACACTGGACTCAGATGACAGCGAGGTCTGTGAGTTTATTAGCTGGAATAACACCGCCACGCTGCCCTCTGTGAATGAATCACACCTGACACTATCAGATCTCATTTCGCCGTCTGACTCTGATGCAGATTTCAAAACATCAGGGCCCGGTCACACAAGTGTTTGTGTCTGTGTCTCTCTGTGTGTTGGCTGCTATTACAGTGATGACAAAAAGAGGAAAATGACTGCATTACATATAAAGTATGTAGGCTACTCGAGCTGTTGGTTTAATAAAATAGGTTTCACTTCAGTGTACTTCAGCAGTATATATTTCAGTGTGACTCATATGCTGCCACTCAGGAGTGTTAATTCAAAATGTGTTTGCATGAGAGTCGTCTTGTTTATGACGCAGTCAGCCTAAATAACGGTGCTGCATCAACTGCATGAAGCAGAAGAAAAACAAGACATGCGAGAAGCTCTGTGACAATGCTAAGATGCTGATGTTTGGCAGGTATAATGTAGCTTAGAGTGTATGCAGGCTAGCATTTGCTAATTAGTAATTATTAAAATGAACATCTGTACCAACTTTCATGGCCATAGTTATGAAGACATTACAGTCTGGACCAAAGTGGTGGACTGACCGACCAACACAACGAGACTGCCAGCCCAAGAGCCGTGTTGCTACTGACACTAAAGACATTCATAATTTTAAAACAATGAAACACATAGATATGAATCCAAATATTAAATGCTGAATAC
The DNA here is from genome assembly GCA_916700815.1 of Helicolenus hilgendorfi. Taxonomy (NCBI): domain Eukaryota; kingdom Metazoa; phylum Chordata; class Actinopteri; order Perciformes; family Sebastidae; genus Helicolenus; species Helicolenus hilgendorfi. The sequence continues at coordinate 10,012 of CAKALG010042682.1, forward strand.
TAACAGGAGTAGCGCTGACAGAGCGGACAGTGTTTACCGGAGGGTGGGCGCTATGCTTACATGGCAAAAGTACCATCGGTCGGGACGGCGTTATCACCTATCAGCTGTAACCGCCGTATGAGAGCAGTGCAAAGCGGCGGCCATGAGCTAGCCAGAGGGGCACGCTCACATGCACAAACTTGAACTAAAAGGCACGTGGGGCCAGCGGTCTTGTCTGGAAGGTAACCTGCAAATTGTGAAAACTTGCAAAAACGATCTTAACCATAACCATTCAAGGTCAATGCCTGGCCTTAACCATCTTGCCAGAGTTTCGCAATTTGCGTGTTACCTTCTAACCACGACTGCAGCCAGCCCGGCTATGTCAACAAAGCATGGAGAAGCTCTGATTACAACACACACACAGGGAGAGACTTCATTCTCTGCTCAGGTAGACATTACTCCTCTATATCTTTATTTACATAGCAAATGTTTGCTGCTATATTAATGCTCTGGATATCGTATAGAGCACCTTTAATAAGATAACTGATTATAGCTTTTTCAAATTCAACCTCAGCTGTACAGAAATGTAAAAGTAATTTGTTTTCATATCGTAGAAATTTGTTGTTTCAACAAATCTCCCCACCATGGTTGAGCTTCACTTACTGCCTGTGTTGCAGTTGATATAAAATGTGTCAACACATGGGAGAACGATGTATCATTGGGAGTGGGATTGTGCATCACTTTTCCCCCTTCTGGATGCGCGTGAACATGTTGGGATGGAAGTGAACACATGATGTGAAGCGCATACGTCTCATCATGAACCACCCACACTTTGAAGGCTCGCACAGCAAAACAAAACGCCAAGCATAAGTTGTTATTCTCTGTTTCATCATATGGCCACAGTGGTGGTCGCTGCTCTCAGTGCCCGCTCCACCACTTCCATCTTCATGTGTCAAAATAATGAGGAAGGCCTCGACAGAAAACGAGTGAAATAATTAAAAGTAAGGATGAGAGAGAAACGGAGTAAAGGGCATCTTTTAAGATCTGAAACAAAATGTGTGTGTGCTGTAGTCTGCTAAGACGTTAAATAGCACTGCTGTTTTCTTCACACACTTGTTGCCATCATGCACATGGCTGCTCTAGTGTTGGTGGCTGACAGTCACGGTGCATCATCTCTTGTTCCTCAGGGGCTGCTAACAGTGTCTTGGTGCATTCAAATCCCTGAGCTTTACTGTATGTGTCGGTGCAGCGGACCAAACAGTGACATGATAAAAGAAAAGCATGTATTAACCCCTTGGGTCTAATGTCATCACTGTGTGTCAGTATCTTTTGTTTGTGTCTATGTTATTTACTGAACATGAGAACTCCGATTGAAGAAGCAGATCTTACATGTATCTCAGCTCTGATTCCCTTCGTACCAGGATGTCTCTTATCCGCTCAATCTTGCACAGCTCTCCTTCGATGTCTTCGATTGTGATCGTGGAGTCAGCCATCGAAATGACATCCTCCGCTGAAAGATAGGCAAGACCAAAAACGTTTATTTGGTTCTCATCATGGGATTAAGAGTTTTAAAGACTTTATGTGTGACTGCCATCATCAAACAAATGACAAAAGCATCAAAATGAAGCACATTCTGTCAACTATAATCCACAAATTTGTTGTGAAAACCACGTAACTGTGAACCAGGAAGTATAAAGAGCAGTGAATGCCAGGTAGGGAGGAGGTTGGGGTGGATGTATGGGTCAAAAAACACCAGACTTTTGTCCAGGAGACTGATGTTCGTGTCTCGTGTGAAACCACAAGTCAAAGTTAATTTATTTGTCACGTACCTTATGTACTTAAGTTACGGCACTTCCAGAGTCATTTTAACCCAAACCACGATCATTTCCTAAACTAAGTAGTTTTGTTGCCTAATCCAAACCAATTCAATCTTTTCTTAAACCTAACTAAGTAGTTTTGTTGCCTAATAGTAACCATGTTGATCTATTCCTTAACCTAACTAAGTCGTTTGTTGCCTGGCTAACTGTTATGTCAAAAGGTAACAAAAATGTGTCTACAATGTCTAAAGCTCACTAATTAATACATTTTTATTGTTTGTTTGATACCTTTTGAAAGACGCAAACGGTTTCCAGTCTTTATGCTAAGCTAAGCTAAGCAGTTGCTGGTTGTAGCTTCCTATTTAACATACAGACACTATAGTGGTATTGATCCTCTCAACTATCTCTCAACAAGAAAGCAAATAATCAAATTACTATTAAACTATTGCTTTAAAATGTTTTTGCTAGATAAAGTCTGGTTTTTGTGACATTATTCTAATTTTGTTAGCACAATAATTTGGCAGTTCTGAGTTATTCTGAGCAAAATGAAACATAGTTGCTGTCCATCTTTCTTAAGCAAAATTACTTAATGGGAGTAATTCATTGCAATCATTATGTGCAATAAACCACCTGTCTCAGTTATCAAGGTTATCAAGAGACTCTGGAGACTCATGAAGGAAAACTTAATGTAAATAAAGTAAATATCCAGAAGCAAACAAAGAAAGCGCCTGCATTTATGAATGACACAGTAAAACCTGCAATGGTCATAGTTCAGCTTTTAACATTAAATGTCCATGGATTAAATTCACCACCCTGCTCTGATCTGATCTGAGCTCTGTGGATACTTCCTCCCCCTCCAGTAAGTCTTCAAGCATCACTGACTAGCTCCAACGCTGCCTCCCCCTGCAGCCTCCTACTCCTCACCCGGAGCGATGAGTCATCCAGCAGAGCTTGGATCGGCTTTTAATTAGCTGACCTTGTGTGAAAAGACGATCATACACACTGGATCACTGGGGATATCAGGGCTGCTCAAACACTCAATCTCTCCAAACCCACACTGGTGATACTACAACTATATTCATCTGCATATGCATGCCCACACATGAATTATCAGCTAATCACAATGAATAATAAATCACTTTAATTGTATTTGTTATATAGTGGGTTTGTGGAAATGCACAGTTTATATTGTTTACTGTTCCTCTTGCTTCTTAAAGCTTGCATATCATTTCAGTAGAATGCAGTTGTATAATGTCACACTTAAAGTCAACCATATGCTATATAAAGCAACAAAATGAAACAAATGTGTGCCTGTGTGTGTTATGTTGCACACATGGTATTACAGAGAAGATGATGGTACAATGGGTATAACAGAGAACTAAGAACATGAGCCTTGAGGAACACCAAATATAAAATCTCACTATCAAGATATACGTTAGGTGTCTCCATTAACATGGATGTATTACTGAAAGCCAACTACAAAGAGGCACAAAACAACCAAAAAAGACACAAAATGACTACATTGAGACACAAGATGACTACAAAGGGACACAAAACGAACAAAAGACACAAAATTACCCTGAAGGAAACACAGAACAACTACAAAGAGACAGAAGCTGACTACAAAGACACACAAAAAAGACACAAAATGAACCTCAATTAAACACAAAACGACGACAAAGAGACACAACATGACCAAAAAGGACTAAATTAACCTCAAAGAAACACAACGACTACAAAGAGACAAAAGTTGACTACAAAGACACACAAAACAACCATAAAAGACACAGAATGAACCTGAAAGAAATAAAATGTCTACAAAGAGACAAAAGACAACTACAAAGAGACACAAAACAACCAAAAAGACACAAAATTAACCTAAAAAGAAACACAAGACAACTACAAAGAGACACAAGACAACGACAAAGAGACACAAAACGACTAAAAAAGACACAAAATTACCACAAAGAAACACAGCGACTACAAAGAGACACAAAACGATGCAAAACAACAACAGCAACAAAAGAGGCAAAACCACCACAAAGTTTGTCTTGCTCAGGTGGTGGGGCCGTTTGCATGTACCATTAAAGCTAAAACAATTAACCGATTAACTGATTTGTTGATCACCAGAAAAATAATCTGCAACTATTTTGACAATCAATTAATCGTTTCAGTTATTTTTCAAGCAAAAATGCTAAAAACATTCCGTAGTTCCAGCTTCCAGATATGAGGATAACCTGCTGTTCTTTGCCTTGTGTGACAGTAAACTGAATATCTGTATGTTGGAACATTGGTTGGACAAAACAAGCTACTTGATGACGTTACGTGAGAAAATGATGACACATTTTTTTTCTATTTTCTGCCATTGCATAGCTGTTGTAGCCATTTTCTTTTGTTACCATCAACACGATACGTGTATCTTCTTGGAAACTTTGGGAATTACAGACCTTTTTTCCCTCAGTATCTTTAAATTTATTTATAATATTCTAAAGCAAGAAAAATAAAAAGATAAAATAACTGGAGGAGTTTTGTTTTTGGCAGTGTGGAAGAAGGCTCTTATAATAGATGTACATGTAGGAAAACTATAGGACAAACTCATGGTCTCTATATGAAAAATATATTCCAGATTCCAGGATAACATAATTGAACTGTTGAATTAATAAATGAAACATGTTATCCTGCAGAACATACTTCACCTCCACACCATACTAGAAATATTGATTCTACTAAGGTCTAAGTCCCTCCATTGACCCCCTTCAGGATGTCTAAAACCCTGCTGACAGATAACTTTACCATTCTCACAGTGAGGATCTGCAGGGACCTGAAGCTTTCATTCTCTGCTCAAAGTTGGTGCAATGGATACATCTCCTCCTCTCGCCGATTACTTCATACACTAACTCTATCTAAACATGCATCCCGATCAATTCAAACACAAAACATGTGCACAAAACACTCACCTGGATTCTCCTTCCCTTCGTCCACCTGAGTCCTCTCCAGAGAGCCGTACTGCTTAGTAGAGGATCTTCTCTCTTCTTTGTCCATATTGTTCAGAAACACTCCCCTGCTCAGACACTCTGTGCAGAAAAATGAAAAGAAAGGTTTGTGCAGGGTGGAAATGTATATTAAAAGGTATCGGCTAGGTCCATGCAGCGCTGCTGTGACGTTGTGAGGGAATATAACGGGAGGAGAGAGCGGCCAACAGATGCTGAACAGACTCCTACAGAGGTGGATGTCAGTCAGTCAGTACGGAGGAGCTGAGGCAGCTGGTCTCTGCTGCAGGGAGACACCTGCTGGTTCACCCGCACTATGACACACAGCAGCAGCTACTACTAGTCAAGTCCTGCATTCAAAACTTGATTTATTGACAAAGAAACACAAAACGACTATTAAGAAACACAAAACGACCAAAAAAAGGACAAAAATAACCTCAAGGAAACACAAAACAAATACAAAGAGACACAAAACTACCAAGAAATACACAAAATTACCTCAAAGAAACAAAACAACTATAAAGAGACAAAAGAGGACTACAAAGAGACACAAAACAACTAAAAAAGACACAAAATTAACCTCAAAGAAACACAAAACAACTAAAGAGAGACACAAAACAACTATAAAAGACAAATTAACCTCAAAGAAAAATAAAATAACTACAAGGACACACAAAACTACCAAAAAGGCACAAAATTACTTGAAAGAAACAAAATCACTAGACACAAGACGACCACAAGGGGAGACAAAAACGACCAAAAGACACAAAGTTACCCTCAAGGAAACTACAAAGAGACACAAACGACTGTCATTTTTTATTATTTAAATTTCCCCATTTATTTATTTACTCATTTATTTATTCTTTTCTTTATTCTTCTTTATATTTCCACATTTATTCATTGACTTATTTATTCCTCTTTCTATTTTTTATTCTTTGACAGATTTATTCTTTTTTGAGGCATTCCTATGGCTCCATAGCTGGGAAGACTATGAAAAACTGCAATCTTAAGAGTAACTAAAGCAGTCACACAAATGTAGTGGAGTAAAAAGTACAATATTTACATAGTGGAGTAGAGGTAGATAGTTACATTAAATGTAAATATTCAAGTAAAGTACAAGTACCTGGATTTCTTTGTAGCCTAAAGTACTTGAGTAAATGTACTTACTTGTATTCCACCACTGCATTTGAATCCATTAAGAGAAGCTGACTACTTATAACTGAATTTGTTTCCCAAACAGAGTAAGTGTATGGAGCCAAATCAGGGCCTTAAAAATGAACAGACATCTGCCATTTTAATGCTCTGCTGCGCTCTAACCACTATACAACATCACTCTCCACAGGAGAATCGAGCCGTCTTTCACCATGAATTTTTCATCGCGCCTGATTGAGTTCAGCTGTTTAACGACATGATGGGGATGACTTGATTTTATGCGGCCTGGCCCTTGAGGGCCCCGCCAGATGTTTGGG
>CAKALG010042689.1:0-10118 GCA_916700815.1 Helicolenus hilgendorfi
TCGTCCAATCAGGAGCCGAGTGCCTTGTTTCTAGGGACAGCCCACCAAGCGTCCAATGCTGGGAAGCGTCGCGTCCCCTCGCGATAAAAAACGCTCCTGTGGACACGTACCGTGACTACAACAATATAAGCAGTAACTTCCTTCTACCTCCGTATAGACTCAAATGAAGCAAATATATTGATTCTGGCATTAAAAAATCTATTTCAAAATCGTAAAAAAGAAATCCGAAACATAGGTGAATGGATTTTTTTCCTCCACCCCCAGTGATTACCACATTTTTTTTGGTTTCATTTTCTCACGCTACATAATAAACCAGACCTAAACATTTCAATTTGTGTAACTAAAAAACCCTTTAGTGGTTAAAACTTTGAATAGAGCTCTGGACTGGATCACAGGGAGCCCCCTCCATGACTAATAGGTTCCATGTGGGCCTGTGATACAGTTACACAGTGTGGTATATAGAAGCAAAAAAAACAGGGTAAGATAAAAGTCTCAATAGGGCAAAAGAGCTCCTGAGTCTGCGATGGAGCTCGTACATTTCTCTCCAACACTGAAATGAGAAACAAGCCAATGGAGGATGTGACTTATATAAAGGCAGGAATTGCTTTGCCAGGAGGAGCAGTGTGTGGGCGATGGGATTTAGTTGGTGTCATCTGCAGAAACACAGAGAGCACCTGCATCACAGACATCACTGTGCTGTTTTTTTTAGGTTAACGACAGTACGAATAATCCGTTAACACGACTACATCTATGCTGTAGAAGCGTACTTTATCAATCCTGTCAAATCTGGGTTTCCTAAAGGTTTTTTAAAGTGTGTATATTTGCACTGGAAAAGTCCTCAGACAGGGAAAGTGTCATCACGGGTGTATTGAGTGTGTTGAATTTTTGGAGCCACAAAGATGAGCCGTTCCTCTCTGTCTGGTTGCCATGGTTACGCTCGTACTGAATGATACCCTTAACACATTTTTCATTCTTCATCCTGCAAAAAACAGCAGGTGCTAAAATGCTTTCTCAGTGATCATATTTGAATGTAAAAACAAGTCAATACTTACTGCTGGGTTAACACACGGAGGTAACGGATGGGGATGCTTTGCCAAGAAAAGGTCAGCTTCTGTCTAAACAGTTTAAAAGTAAGGTTTATTATTCTATTCTTGTTGTACGCTGAAAAGAACAACCTGACATTGTTCTCAGTGATTAAAAGTTGAGTCTTACCGCCGAGAGAACAATAATCCTACAGCTTTAATACCTCTGATTAGCTGGTGAACGTGTTACTCTCTTTTAGGTTTACGGAGATAACAATCTGCCTGAATATTTCTTGCCACCACGGGGCATCATTAGTTTCTTTTGAGTAAATCTCAGTTTTAGCCTTTTCAGAGATTTTAGAGGTTGTTTGAACTATTATTAATGCCATCATGAAAAAGTCATACAGTAGCTGAGTGTCTTAGCATTACCGTGTCTTGATTGATTATATGCAGGGACCACACACACGTCATAGCTCCTTAATGGAATATAATATTCATAACAATGTTTTCGTTAGTCACCATGTTTCTACAGTGATTCAGTGTTACAGAGATGTTACGCGTCATCATCGCGTCATATCATTGGGGTGCAACATAATAGCAATAGCAACGCACGACCGCAGCTCCAGTTACACTGCGCATGTGTCATACCCCATAGAACAAGACCTATCCCAGCCTCTTTCAATAAGCCTTGGCCCAGAACGGACAAACCAAACCCTGACTCTAGAGAGAGCCTTTCACGTTTTTACGTTACCTGAAGGCTGCCGTAGTTCTCAGACATGCTTGTGAAACTGCGGTAACGTGAGCTGCAGAGTGCAAAACCGTGTTACCGCCGGCTGCAGTCTGACTTCCGTTACTCCTAAAGTAGTGTTATTATGGTAAAGATGACCTCTGAGGGAGACGAACAGCGTTACCACGGTTTTGCACTTGGCGGCTCACGTCACTGCTGGAAAGTGAGGAGTGAGCGGAGGGGTACTCAGTTGGTTGCAGCCATAAAGGAGCAATTAGCAGCTAAAGAGACAGATATTTCCCTCAAGAGTTGGTGGAGACCAAAACCGAGTTAAAAGGAGAATGAATATTGGACTTAGATTTTGTCAAGTAACTCCAAATGAATGATAATGTTGCTTTGTGTCTGCTGGATGTGGAAATCAGTTTTTAGGTGATAAGAAGTACAGCTAGCTGTCGTGCCGCCAAGAGGCCAAAAATATATATATTAAAAAAATTAACTTTTTTTATGCCTCCGCGCCGGCAACAGCCATTGTTGGGGACATTATGTTTTCGGGTTGTCCGTCCGTACATACATCCGACCCATTCTTCTATTTCACTATTACTTCTTTACTTCCTTTTCCTTATTACGTCTTCTACTTCTTTAAATTTGGCAGAAACGTCCACCTGGTTACTGTGACCTCACAAAACACATTTTTGGCCATAATTCAAGAATTCATATGATAATTATGACAAATTCACACACATGTCTAACAGGATAAAATGATGTAGTGATTACATTTTGGACAGACATTGTTGGCAGAGGCATACAACCTTGAGACTGATTTTATAGTTTTAGCTTTGACTTACTTACGCTCTCTTAACAATGGTAAATCTGAAGTTGTTGTTTTTGACATTAATGAAAGGTGATGAAACATTAAGATGTGTCTGGAAATCTTCATATACTGATGGTAACTTAAAGCCAGATAGATGAGGAAATGAACAAGAAAAGAGATGACGTGATACTGGTTCCTAAAGGCAGTGTGATCCTTTTCCATTCTACATCTTGGTGTTGTGCTGTCACGTGTCTGAAAACATCAGTATCGCCAGCATTTGTAGCTCAGAGCAGGATTGAGAAGGATGGCCTGGAGGCCTGTCTGTAAGTGTTTGAAACACATCTGTCTTGTGTGGAATATTATAACTATGTAAAAATGCCCTATTTTTTTAATTGCTCTAGTTTGTTCTTGTGGGAGTCCTAATTTGGTTGGATCCAGCCTGAATTCATGTGCCATTAATTTATCAGTAATTCATTACTGTCCAGTGCAGGAGTCAGGCTGCAAGAGATTTGAATATCATTAAAAAGATATTAAACCCCTACAGTAGATTATGAACTACATTTGGTTTGAGACAGAAATGTACGTTTTAGAAATGGATATTATTTTTAGCAGAAAAGCGGTTGTTTTCTGATTCATTCTGTTTTTATCATCCGTCTGTCTGTCTATCTATAGATTCAACTTGGTATAGCTTAAAATCATTATTTCAAGTTTCAAGTTTATTCGTCACATACGCAATTATACAAGTATAATGCGCAGTGAAATGCTTATGTACCTATCCGGCTGTGCACGAGTTAAAGGAAGACAAAGTGCAACCGACATAAACCAACCAACATAAATAATAAACCAACATAACATTACTAATAAACCAACTAAACAAAAGTGCTAAAAGTGCAAAAATGAAAGTGAATGATGGAGTAGTGGGGGGGGGTGGGGGGGTGGGAAGGGGCTTAAGTCTCAGACTCATATAGCAGTCTGATGGCCTGAGGGAAGAAACTCCTCCTCATTCTCTGTATTGGCCTTTAGCAGACAATAGCGTCTCCCTGAAGGCAGCAGGGAATGTTTTGTGAATGGAGTCTGGTCTGGTCTTGAAAACCGAGATATAACAGCTTCTCTTATACTGTCGGAAAGGGCTGTCTGACGGCAAGATAAAGCAGCTGTGGACGATAGCAGCAGAAAAAACGTATTTTCGCCACCTAAAAATAATCAATATCAGTTTAAGTGTACGCTATATTTAAAATATTTTCATCGCATTACCTTTCCATCAGACAGCCCTTTCTAACGAGGGACTGAAGGCGTTAGATCGCTGTCTTCAAGACACATTCAGAAAAATTAATTTTTCATTTTACCTCGAGGAACTAGGGATGCACCGATCCGACTTTTTCAGCCCCGATAACGATAGTGATAACTGGGCTTTGGATATCAGCCGATACCAAGGCAGAAACGAATTGTTCAAAACAATTAAACAGTGATCAAAATGCCAGTATATAATGTATATAGTATATAAACATAGAATTTAATTGAATAGATCGCCCCCCTTGTCGCCCATATCCAATCCAGCTATTTGAGTCAGTATCGGCCGATATCCGATCCGGTATCCGATCGGTAACACGGGAGTTGCCGGTCTCCCGCTGCATCGATGGGTTAGATTGTGTGTTATTATTTGACTTTCGGATCCAAACTAACACGGCGTGCACACAGCAGTACATTGCTTAGTTTCCGTGCCGGTACTCCTGTCTGCTTCTCCAAACTGGGAGCATGCCGACCGCCATCTAAGTTACTGTTTGTAATGTAAATACACTGACTATAAGGATGAATGAATTGCAATATAATAAGAGTCTGATTAAGTTATGTTCTTAAGGTTGTGTCTCTATGGCTTATTTTGGACTTGCAGTTGTGACAAATTGCAGCTTTATGTCTTTTTCACTCACGCTGAAGAACTTCCACACCTACGTGTGCGGGTGGGTGTGTGACGTTACTGTCTGTGCTGCTGTACGAGGTGAAACTATCATGTGGCGGCGGCACACGATGTGTAAACGTGACTGTCAAAAAATCCCAAAGCTGATCGGTCAGTGCATCTCCAAAATGCAGTGGAGTTTTCTATTAGCGCATTTTAAACGTCAATAAATCGCAGTCGATCGTGTTCATTTAAATGTGGGAAGCCAAAAAATCGTGATCATGATTAATATTCGATTCATTGTGCAGCCCAATGCAAAGGTGAGCTCATAAATTACACTGACCGTGCTCTCAAAGATGAAGCTGTGTAGCAGCAACCAGGGATTTAATTATTTCACTGCACTGATGTAATTTCCCTTGCAGTATGCCTCTATTGCATCTTTCAGTTTAAACAGATACCCTCAGAGAAACTCCATGCTCAAACACAACCACATTTTGCATTGCAAGATTTTGTGTTCCTTGGCAAATCAAAGCTATCAAAATGTATCTGAGCATATAGGCACAACTGCACTCCTTGCCGTGTGCCACCGATTTGGGTAAACAACACCCTGCCTTACAATCTGGTGTGCCGACAGAGTGCAGGATGGTTTTATGGGATCCCCCTTCCAACACTGCAGCAGCTGCCCGACACTCCCGATGTCTCATCTGTTTGCTGACGTGTGAGTGCATAGAATACAAGCTGACATGAAGGTATGCAGAAACATAGGGAGGTGGGAGAGTATAAGCAGTATGACTGTGAAGAAAACACCAGCTGGGATGGTTAGATATGCGAAGAATCACTTTGCAGGCTCAGTGGATTCATTAGAGGAGAGGGTAGGAAGGCCATGAGTCTCATATTCTATATGCCATAAAGTCTGTATTTCATGCAGGCTTTAATATCCTGTATTTCCCCTAGCACTGCTCAGGAACAGAAAACCAGCATTTGGCAAGTTTCCACACAGTCTCAGTCTTTTAGTGGACTGCCACATTGAATAAAGAGATGAATTTGCTTTGATAAGCGCTACGTGTAGATGAGATGGCAGCAGGAATTTCTGGAGTTAGAGATATTAGAAATATATGAACTTACATGTCACAGTGTGCTGAAGTGATGCATCTTCATATGCAGACTATGCCTGTGTGTCAGAAATCCAATAAGGGTATATTTGCTAATATTCTTTGTTCTTTACTTAAATAAGCAATATGTAGCGCTGACAGCTAGCGTTTAAAATGGATAATAGCAGTCCAAATTCAAAACCTTGGAGCCATAGCCCGTCCACTCCACCGGTGTGACCGATAGCAGTGAGCGCAAGTTTTCACAATTTGAGGGTTACCTTTCTAGACATAACCATATTAGCCTCTGACCAGCAGAGAGATGTGCCGAGGCTTTTCAGGTCCGGTAGAACCGTTTGCGTGTCAATTTGTTTCCTATGTGTCAGCGGGGGTGTCGATCAGTGGACGGGATCACAACGGCCAAATCAAAAACAGACGTTACGGATCCGGAATGGGAATTTCAAAGGAGAACATCCTGGCTGTAGTATTGTTGTTGGAGAAGCCAGTTTTCAATTCAGCATGTCTCCTTAATCTCAGACGACATTTCATGGTCATTTTATGATTTATTGCATTAAATATATTACATATCGGCCCTTTTAAACACATTACATAAACGTGTAAATGCTCTCTTGTGGACAAACTCTGTAATGGAGATACTGGTTCTACGTTAACTTAAACATGTCATTGGAATTTCTTATAGGGAGATATCAATGCAAGATACCAATATTTCTTAGGAGGGCTCTAGTCTAGACTGACTTTTATCTGCGTTGTCTATGATCTAAACATATTAGGCATATTTACTATATTTCTGTAACCTGTTCTTTCATACCTCATTAAATATCTTGAATTTTCTCTGTGGCTCTGATGCGTAGATGATAAGAAAAGGTTCTGTCTTTTTGATTCCCTGCTTACCCTTAGAGTATATTGATCTGTGCAGGAATAACAGTTTTTCGGTTTCCGCGTGTTAAGTGTTGTTATTGTGATCAATACACATTCACTTGATTGGTGTAATTGATAGTGACTCTTGCAAGGCTGAGTGCATATTGACTTTGGTGTAAATTATCCAGGTGATTGGTGTGTATTCTGCGTAATAGCTGACACTTCTGATAACCCGTCACTTACAGCATAGTGTGGAATCAGCTCTACTGGGAGGTCCTCTGGCAAAACATGAACCCTGTTATTGAATAGTTCACTGACAAACACTCCATAATCCAGAATTTACAAGACAGGATTCCTCCTCTTTCGATGCAGTGCTGTCAATCATGACCCCTGATTTGATTGTCAGCCATCCGATAATCAATTAAACCAACAGCAGGGTTTCCACAAAACTTAAAACGTCATTATGGTCATGAAAAAGTCTTAGAAAATCATACTTTTATTTATGATAGGCCCTTTTTTTTCTTAATTATTGAGATGACGCTTACTTTGAATCATTAGAAATCATGTTGACCCACAGAATTTACTTATTTAAATGAATTAGTTCATTGATAATTTGCTGTTCTATGGTCTTGACCAAAAGGATTTTAAAGTCTCTTTGTTTAGGTCTTTAAAAGGAAATAAAAAAACATTGCATTTGATTTTAGTATGCAGAAACTCTGAATAATAACAATATCTTTAGCATTATGTCCTCCCGTAGCTGTTAGTGTCACTGCCTGCACTAGTTGCATAAATGTAATGTGTGTGTGTGACGAAAAGGAACCTGCACACTATAAAGGAAAGACGTCCAAAATAATGGAAAAAAAACGTTGTTCACTTACAATGTAAAAGTGTCAAATACGTGTGAAAAACAAGAAGATGTATTTACCATTTAACTTAATTAATACTCACAATAAAAAAACAAGTTATGCCAATTATATTGTTTTAAATAAGAGCTTGTTTTTGAAGAACAAATCCAATCATTTCTGTTACTCTAACTCTTGTTTCAAAGGAACCTATCACTTATTTTGTAGCTTAACCAGTTTTCATTGTGAGATAAATGATTTGATGGCATTTTGACCACAATTCAGATAAATTGCCAGTGAGTTTCTCTTGAATACGGAAGCCCTGAGAGACAAGAGAGAAAGAACAAAAAAAAAAACAGGGATCATTTTTTAAGTCTGATCTAAATTGTTTTCTCTCCCGTGTTTTTCCCAGGATCATCCTTTTTAAGTTCCTTAAATTTGTTTTTTTCATCCATGAAACACTTTTTCTAAGTGTTTGTCTGCCACAAGAGGCTGAAGTGCACCACTACCCCATGTTCTAAATAGGATTACTGACTAAGAGCATTAATGTTTTCCTTCGGGTGCCTGTTTAGAGTGCATAGAGTAATGTAAACAGTTTAATAGATATCCCTCCAACTATTTCCAAATTATCTTTGTAGCTCACTCTGTTTTTTCTCTCTGGTATTTGCGGAGTCATACCTGAAGGACTAGAAGGTTGATATCTGGTCAGATTCAATTGTATTTCAGAAAACTTCTCCTATGACAGCTTGTGTTTTTATACAACATTTGACATCTGAGAAGTTTGGCAAAAAGAAATAAGGATTTTGTAGTTGTGTTTCTATTCCTCAAAGCATGTGTGGAAAAAGTATTGAGGATGAAACTCAGGCACCATATTATCAATACATTTCAAAAGATACCCAGCCCTAGAAATGAGTCTGAAGATGGGATTTAGAGCTTGACATTGAATCTTATGTCTTCATGTAATGTGAAAGGGTTGGTAGTAATGCAGAATGTGCTCTGTCCACACAAACAGGGAAAATGTGCAGAGAGATTGGAACAGCCAAATATCTAGTGAGCCAGTGAGAAGTTGAAAACTCAAATAGGGTATCGAGGCCCGTTGCTGTGAGTTTGTCTTTGTGGTGCACTTTTTTCAATCTAAAGACAAACAATATCTTTGGTTCAATCTCTGCTGGAGACTTTCAGGATGCACCAATCTGACTTTTTTAGTCCCGATACCAATAGCGATACCTGGGCTTTGGGTATCAGCCGATACCGAGTACCGATCCAATACCAGCGTTTAATTAATAACCTTTATGCCTCACTGTGTGGAAGTGACTAGGATTATTCTTTTATGCGTAAAGAAAGAGGCTTGACTTCCAATATTGCTTTCCTAACTTTGTAAAACGAAATATAACAAATAAGTACATGAATATAAATGTATTTAATGGTTATTTATTATTAAAATATTAAATCACACACCAACAAATTTAATAAAAACATCTTCAAAATGAACAGGAAATCGGTTGAAAACTTGAAAAAAAAAAGGTCAAAACTTCAACAGGAACTAAAAAAATCCAGTATATAATGTATAAAGTATATAAACATAAAATTGAATTTAATAAATAAGCCCAATTGTCACCAATACCCGATCCAGCTATTTGAGTCAGTATTGGCCCGATATCCTACTTTCAACACTATATGTCCATTTCTGTGCACGTACATTGAGAGCAACAAAATACCGGAGTCAAATTCCTTGTGTTATACACACTTATTTGGCCATTAAAGCTGATTCTGATTGTGAGAATATGAGCAGAAATGTTAGTAATTTAGCCGGGGGCCATTCCTTCCCAAGCCTAAAATATAATACGATCTTACTAGCAGTTCTCTGGGAACCAGTGCACCAGAGATAGTTGATAAGGTCTTTTTGTGCAGCTCAGGTAGCACTGATCCATGGTGGTATAAACTGAAAATGAGAAAAATAAAAGAATTTGATATGTTACCAAATGTAAGAACCAGGACGGCGCTACATTCATCCTGAAAGGTCAGATCACTGTGAAAAATCACCTACAAATGATCTCATGTTGGCAGATAGACTTCTTTGCTGGAAATGTCAAAGTATTGTTTCAGACTCTATATTGCTGAGATGTAATAAGGTTTGAGACACTTGACATCATGAAGTCTTAAAATGTCAAGGAGTGGTTGCTTTACCGGCTTTTAAGTGGAGATACAGTCGTGCATCACCGGCGTAGCGGTGAAATAATGCGGTTCGCTCGTGTTTTACGCCGCCATGGGCGAGCATGTGGAAAGAAATGGATTGGACGAGGAATGACGCCTTGTTGCACGGTATGTGGTTTGCTGAGGAGGATGAGTTGCCAATGGTGACTGAGAAGATTGTATTGGAAAGGTATGAGGCAGTCAAGAGCAGTGCCGGTGACACCTACCCTCTGCTTAGAGGCATTAATTTAAAGCAGGATGGTTGATGGTGCTGATGGATGCTCTGAGTCTTGCTCCTGTTATTAAAGGGCGTAATGAAGTGTGCCTCTGCTATACTCCTCAGCTTAGTGCTCTTCCTCAGGCAGCAGTGATCGATTGCATTGCATACATATCTGGATGTCACATTACAGCCGCTCTTATGTTTGTCTGATGCTCTCGTTGATGTGAATGCATCAGAATGAGCTTCCACTTGTCCCCAATGCTCTTTTTCCCCCAAACTGTACGAGTCTTTAAAATCTACACCTGTCTCTTTTCATCTGCTTTGCTTTAATTGGTGCTGCAGAAGTGAATCTGATGATTAAAGCACCAATCTGTTAAACTACCATCACTTTCCTTGTGTCTGTCTGACACGTCATGTTCTGCATGATGTGCTGCATTGATTT
>CAKALG010042692.1:0-12045 GCA_916700815.1 Helicolenus hilgendorfi
CTGTCAGCTCTTTCTTTCTACATAGAGGTAGCCTTTCATAATGGCCATTTCATTTCATTATAAATATCATTTATATTTATTTTGGACAGAGAAAGGTTAAGAAATATGTGGTAATAATAATAATAAATAATAGTAATAATCCACAATTAAAACCTGTACTGTATGCATTCATGGAGTTCTCCAAGTCACTACATGTTCTACAATACTGTCCGGAGAATATTTCAGAACAAAAGCCTCATGTTAATAAATGAAGGAATTCTGCCCACAGAAAATAAATGCTTAATGGCTTTTATTTTGAAATGAAACCAGGAAGTGTTGATTTAAAAATAAATCTTTACTTTTTTTCATCTCCGTAACATACTGTTTTCTACAGAGGTCTGGACATCGAAACTGTAGTAATGTTGCTGGTATGATGTCAATATAAAGTCAATAGATCACCTTCACTGTCTGTTGTTGCTGTGAACCGCAACTCGTGTAAAAAATAGACGTCGAAATAAAAAACAACAGGTAACGCAGCTGCCACGCGCTCCTGACGTTCTCAGTATGGCCGAGGCTTCCACTCTCCACCTGAACTGATACTGATGTGTCGGCGGTGGCGCTGTTTTACCGAAACACAAATATCACTATGTGATACTGACAGTAGTGATGACAGATTGGTAGTGATGACACACTGGGTAAGCCGGCGGCAATGGTCAGAAATTTTGGATTAAGAAAACTGCTTTTACTTTTCACCCTCTCTAACTGAGAATGGAGTTTGTATTTGGAAAACAATATAACAAGACTGCATCTTACACGGTTGTGACTCTATCATGATGACAAAATCTGTCCACAGACAGACAGACAGACAGACATGCAAACACCAGTCGACACACACACACACACACACACACACACACTGGCTGGTAACAAGCTCTAAAGAAACGCTGCTTAACTCCAAAAATGTGTTAATAAAGCGTCACAAATGAGAGTTAAGACAAGAAAACAAAACCATAGGCATTAGTAAATAAGTGAAACACATACTGATGTGCCACACACACACACACACACACTGAAGACCGCACTTCAGCAGCAGATGCCTCCCAGCTGCTCAGGGATTCAATTCCTCGGTGTAACTCTGCAATATCTGCGCAAGACGAGAACACCATCACCGCATTCCGATGGCGATATCGAGGGAGGCTGATTGCAGAGCAAAACATATGGTCCTCTCCACAACACAGCAAAAAAACACGACTAAAAAACACTGCTGATAGGCACCTTCAGAAGTTTACTGTACACTCAGATCTCTGTGGATACAGGCATTGTATATGCAAAGCTTTTTTATTGGCTCTGCTGCCACCACATCTGTACATTATAGAGTCTATATATGGTAGCCATGAGCACAGGGTGATAACGGCACCCTGGGAATTAAAGTTAAATGATCAATGCGGTGTTGTGTGTGTGTGTGATTGAGGGAGAGGAAACTCCATATCCTATTTTTTACCAATAGAGAATTGATTTTGACAGTTAATTGAAGGATGTGCTTATCTTGAAGCAGCTTTGTCTCTTGTATTTTTTTCCCAGCGCAGTCATCATCTGCGAAGGGTATTAACTCCCCCTACCTGCGCATAAAAACGGAGCTCAGCGAGAGATAAGCTGGCTGTTTTACTGCCACCTCACCAGAGAGAGGAAAAGTTTTCCTCAGCAGAGGAGGTAAAATTAGCATTTAAATAGCAACACATATTCTATCATCCAACTTGATTTGATGCAACAGCAGTTGACACACAGTAAAAAACAAAAAATACCATCAAGACAAGGAGAAGGGGGAGAGAGGAGAAGGGGAAGGAATATCTTAAGCAGCCAAAAAACACACTGATTTCTTCCCTTGATGTCGAAGACAGCAGTTTACTTATCGCGGGAAGGCGTACTGTAGCTGTGCGAGCAGGATGAGGTAGTTATACACCTTCAGCTCCTCGTAATAAAGTGAGAGCAGATGGCAGCCAGAGGTAACTGCTGGACTTCCAAGGACTTCATTACCCAGAAGTCATGTCATGGCAATAAAGTGTGCTCCACTCTGGCCTATGCATGTCCTTTCCTGTGGCTGGTGGCAGAGCTTATTTGAGCTCTTTCAGGAACTCTCATTATGCAACCCCGTCTCACAGCGAGGCGTATAAATAGCACGACATTACACAGATGTTCAGCGTGTCATGAGGTTGCATTTTAGGCTTTTCGCCTGTCATTTGTACACCAAATCTACGGTAACGTCCACAGCAGGGTCTGAAATGAACTTTTTTCACTGCCTACCACTGTGGCAGATAAGTATTTTTTTATCTGCCACTTTTATAATCTCTGCGCTAAATGAAGGAATAACATTTTAGATCTGAAGTCATTCAATGCTCGATATATTTTACATAAAAAACATTATATATACATGGTAAATTACAGATTTGTTGTTCACGGTGTCGCATTATCAGGGAAAAAAACGGGTGCGCCCCTCAGGTTTAGTAGCGCCACGCTGTTTTGAGCGCTTTTTTTTCTTTCCGCCGTGTCTCCGGTCCAAAACAAACTCAAACATGATACAGCGCGCGTATGCCGTTACGTCATTGCGCATGCGTAACTGTCGGAAAGCATCAATGCCAAAGAATCAAACAACTACGGTTCTCTATTCCCATTACTAGAGTTTTCCCTGTCCTGATGATTTCACCTGCCACTGCCGACAATTTACCCGCATTTGGCGTGGGGCAGGTGCAAATTTCAGACCCTGGTCCATAGCAAGGTTGAGGCAACAAAACAACTTACTTAGGTTTAGGAAAAACATTACGATTGGGCCGTAAATAAGTAGTAAATGAAGTAAAATATGTACAGAATCAACGTCAAATAAGTATAGAAAACATGTGACAAACATCACTAATAAACGTGACAAACGTGACTTGCGTTACTTACAAAGCCAAAGAGCGGACCCATCCACCTCCCCTCCCAGCAGCCATCAGCAGTCTCAATGAAAATGTGAAATATTGTCTGAAACTTAACCAAACTTGATATGTAAATTAATTGTAATGTACAGTGGTATTTTATGTGGTTTTATGTATGATGTGGTATTATGTATTTTTTTTTTTTTTTTCTTAAAAAGCCTAACCAGGGACAAGATCTGCAAATTAGCCATGGCTTCAAGTCCTATATACATTGCATTGGTTGTACTTCAATTAAGTGTAACAAATCTTACATGTATTGTCCATGTCAAATTAATAAATAATTAAAATGTCAATTTTTCACAATAAAAGTTCCCATTTTGTTATTTGAAAGCAAGATCAGGAAATGTTGGTTTTTCATCGGCAGTAACTTAACACGACTCCTATGCAGGAGAAAGCGAAAAAGATAAATAAAGCAGATATCTTAAGGGGCAGCTGTGGCTGTTGGCACCTTGCATGGCAGCCTCTGTCATCAGTGTATGAATGTGTGTGTGAAGGGGTAAATGCTGACATGTAGTGTAAGGTGTTTTTAGTGGTCGGAAGAGTAGAAAAGTGCTGTATAAATACGTCCATTTACCATTTATCTTAAAGTACAAACAGGGACCAGCAGAGAAACTAAACTTCAAACCACAGAGATTCAAAATTCAAAATCACTGAGAGCTGAATACACACATCTTTCTCTCTGGTCTCCTGCACAGACAGGAGTTCAGTGTGGCATGGATTGAAATTAATATTAAGGCGGATCTATTGGCTAGATTACTAGATTTTTTATTGCTAGATACCACCAGATCCTACGCACTGGTCCTTCACTGTTCCATTTGTTTTTGGTTTCAGCTTCTTTTTCTTTCTTTAATGTGATAATGTGCTGAGTATTTCTGTTTTAAATCATTACAAATTACATATCATTTGGTTTTTGGACTCTGGGAGCATTTTTTTTTTTTTTCCCCACTGGGTTAGAGTACTCATTTTCATGCTGTAACAAATTAAATTGGAAGCCAATAGCTGCCTGTGAAGTGAGACAAATGACATTCAAAAATCTACAATACAGAATGGTTTTGGCATTTTTTGCGCAGAACAGAAGGAGTGAAGGGAAACATGAGAATCTAATTTATTGACGGTGCTCAAATCAAATTAACCAGACGATCAATAGTCGTGTTTTGCTTTGTTTGTCGTGATGTGTGCATAAGAATATGGCAAAAGTCCAACTGGAACAAACCCTCTGAGCTGTGACTGTCACAGCTGCAGTGGGGCTCTGTGGAGGGAACCTCAAGGGTTGATGCCACTTGGTCCAAAGAGCATCAGGAGGAGATGGGGTGTTGCTGACATTAGTTTTTAAAGTAGAACTAGGACATGATGTCATAGTGCAGGGGGCAAGTCTAAAAAGAAAAGGATTATCCCGACTTCCTTACAGTATGTACCTACACTCAGGTGCGCATTTCAGACTGAAACTGTCCTCAGATACTCCAGATGAATCTCCTCTCACAGTGTTCCCCCTTACACATCTATGTTTTCTCTTTTTTTTTTCTTCTCAATGAATACACTTAATCATGACTTTGGCACTGGAGCAGAATTATTCATGGACTATTGAAATGAGAGCGCTGAGCCATTAATCAGATAGTAGTAACTGCCACGGATGAGGCCAGTGCCTATTAAAATGTATGTCCTTTTAATTTGGCTGCGTGGCGCTGGCAATGTGCAGCATACACGCCTCAACCTCCCTTTAATAGTCTGTCATTTACATTCACAGGACCGGGCCACGCCAAGGGCACGTGGAGCAGCGATGGTGATCAAGGTCAGCTATTGTTTAGTGTTTACTGAACATGAGCCGCTGTTTGCTCACAGTCCAATAATTGAAGGGGGGTTGCGTGCCGTGATGCACTTCATCTGTGTTGGTCACTGATCGGACAATACACAGCCAAACTGACAGCAATTTAAATGTGTTTACTTGCAATCTATTATTTTTGACCAATAAAAAGTAATTGCTGTTGCTGCGACAGGGTTATAGTCATATTATACGACCTCACTCATGGAAGTATCATGGCGCCGTGCGAGCGGCAGCCTGTTGCAGCAGCGCCCCTGTATTCTAGTGTTGACAAGCTATTAAAAGAAGGCGGGGTCCTTCCTTGGAGCCAACCTGGACCCAGTGTTGGCTGAGAAGAGAGTGCTGGATAAGCTGCTGGCTATTATGGACAACAACACCCACCCACTTCACCACACTTTGGCGAGATAGATTCAGCAAAAGACTTATCCTGCGTCGGTGTACCACGGAGCGACACAGAAGGTCCTTCCTACTCACTGCCATCAGGCTGTACCATTCTTCTCTGGACTAACTGAATAACCCCACCCTTCACACACACACACAGCTGTGTACTTCTATCTTTGTGAGGACACTCATTGACATAATGCATTCCCAAGCCCCTTACCCTAACCTTAACCATCACAACTAAATGCCTGACCCCAACCCTTGCCCTAACCCTAACCTAAACTTAACTCTAACCTGGACCTTAAACCAAGTTTGAACCCTCAAACTGGCCTTTGAAGTCCGTCCGAAGGTGAGGACCGGCCAAAATGTCCTCACTTTCCAAAAATGTCCTCACTGTGAAGGTCTAAAACTCAAATTGGTCGTCACAAAGGTAGCTGTACAAGAACACACACACACGGCACTGCAGACTTGCTCACCGTTATTAGATGTTTCTCAAATTTGAGATGAAAATACAACACAATCTGGAGATATATTTTACTTCTGACAAGATATGATGATATTGAGAATCTTGTGCATTAAAGACTGGGTTTTAAAATGCATAAACTCTAAGAACAGTCCGTAAAAATACGGGCCAATGTACCGTGTTCATATGAAGGAATTTTCTGTATCGATTTTTCACAAGAGTTTTTCCTGTATTTTTAAATATGCATGGCATTGTGGGAACAAAAACCTCCGCTAGCGCGAAAGTTGGAAAAGGCAGAGACCTTCACACTTGGCAAAGTTTAGTTCAAATTTCGGATTTGGAGAAACATTTCTCAGACTTCTGCGGTAAAAAATCAACATTAATGTCTGACCAAAATGATTTATGTTAAGGATTTAACGTTAGCTCAGCTCTTTAGTTGGAAAGCCGTTTTGTTGTTTAGTTCAGCTGTTGTCGACCGTTAACGTTACCAGATACGCCACGGATATTATGCTGACTCATTTTGAGACTAATGCAAGTTTGGTATTGTAGTTCACGTTTTAGCAAAGCTTATATTTTAGACTTCAGTGGACGTCAGGTAGAGTTAGCCCCAGTTTTAGCCTCAGGCGGACCGATAGGTACCATACAAACGCTAGCGTTAGCATCTGTTTTCCCCTCCAGAATGTAAATTTTGGGCCTGCTATTTGGCTCGGTACGGAGGATATACTGTAAATTTACAGAATAATCAGTTTTAGGGTTAACAGAAGTGTCCGTGAATGGTACAGGAGGACATCCTGTAAATCAACAGAAATTTCCGTCTTAGGGTCGAAGGAAATGTCCATAATCTTTACGGACAATGTACAGGTCATTTTCTGCCAGGACATTGTCTGTTTTTCTACGGATTGTTTTCTTAGAGTGTAGTTAATATTTTTAATTGTAAACTTTTACATTCAAAAACGAGAGATAAGAAATTAAGAAATTGAAGGAAATGGGAGGAAACAGGTTTGTGACATTCTGTGATTATATGTCAATCAAAGAGATGAAATGGACAATGGCATGTATGTAAAGTGGGAAAATAGTACTAAAAACTTGTAAAATAAAAATAAAAAAGGGTAGTCACACAATATAACCTCACAAAACTAGACAGAACTGAACAAAATGGTAGAACAGTCACATAGAGGGTCCAATAAAGTGACTGACAATCGATCAGCTGTGTAGGTTTAAACTGGCTGGCGTTCACAGGCAGGAGGAACCCTGCAGGTACCCAATCATACAGGTGGATCAGCACGGCACAGCACAGCACAGCACAGCACGCAAAACTACTAAAACACAGCACAGAAATGTCAAAGGTCATCCAATATAGAATGCACATACATCAACGTACTGATGTACATTACATTGCATTATGTTTCTGTGCTCGTCATTGCTGAGCATACACTAATGCTATGTGAAATATGTCTACATGATGGGTAAAAGTGGACTTTAATTAAATGTACAGTACGCCTTGTCCACCACACTGTCAGAAAATGATTGATTACAGCACAATCCTTGCATACAGCTTATACTCAAACCATAGAATGAATAGTCACTGTAGAGCGTAAGTGATAATCACATTCGCTCAGCTGCATCCTTGAGACATAGCAAACACATGGGAACAAAGGTCAAACAATCAAACACACTGCCACACACTAATCATACCTTGGCAGCCAAGACACAGTCAAGTTCTGTGCTTTTTAAATAAAACAAGACACAAACACCGAAATACGTACGGCAGGCGGGTACACTGAAACACACATGCTTGAGAGACAGCAGGCTCAGCCAGACATTGCCATCCTTCACAATGTTACAAGTCAAACTCATACAGGACCAAAACCCTGTTGGCAACCTGCAGTGTTCATTACGAAACAAAACACAAAAGAATTATCAACATAATCCAACTCATTCTCATCCGAATTTGTCACATACCGGCGCCTTATTTTGGCATCCAAACCACTTAGGTTAGGTTTAGGAAAAAAACAACATTGTTGGGCTTAAAATGACTACATTTGTGAAACTGAACGTTGTGAACACGGGACACGAACGATCAGCTGATTGTAACATGAAAGTGAAATTTAACAGACGGGACACGAACAGCGGCCTCCTGGATGTATCATTACATAGTGCTGTTGTTGTGCATGTGCTATTGTTTATGTTCGTTTAAGTTACGTTAAGTTGTGCTTCGTATCATGTTACCGTGCATTCACACCAAGCGCGAAGCAAATTTCCGCCTCGCTTTCCTCCTTTTCCTTCATCAGCCATGGAATAAATAACCACTGTTGCTGCTTTGTACATGTGGAAGTCCCAGATATGTCAGAAAACCAAACACCGTCGTGTCTGGGTTCATAACGTCACCCGGCGGCGAGCTGTATTCACATACAGTTACATTGCATGGACTGTATCTAGCAAGCCACACGTCGCTACTGCGGTATGAACCCAAAATAAACAGACTGTGCTGTGATTTAATTGCAATAAACGGATCAAAATGATGCCGAAATAACAACATTATGATGTTGATTTGTAAAAAGACAGAATTCATGCTTTGTTAAGTCTGTCCGCAACACAACAAGCAAACGACTTTTAACTTGTTTTCTGCATGGAGTTTGGATCGATCAGTGCCAGGCTGTGCTAACATTGTAGCTGCTCCATTAACACTGACTATTTGTGTAACAATTTAGCCATAAATTCACATACTGACCATATACGGTCCAGCCATGTACTCTGTTTTAAACCTAGTCCTGTTAAACTACGTCACCTCAATCCTGGGGCACTGTCCCTGAGCATTTATTGCTGTCGATGGGTTTCATGTTGTAATTAATGGGACGACCGGTGCGTTTCATACCGTCGCTAAAGGTGATGGTACTGAACGCCGACGGCAGGGACAAAGTGTTGGTATTTAACACCCTGGGAATAAGAACGGGCTGATAATCAGGATTTGGCTATTTTCATATTTCATTACTGAAAGAGTCATTTAAACGGATTACTCTTCGGGTGCCCAGGTAGTTCACCTGGTAGAGCAGGCGCCATGTACCAAGGTTGAGTCATTAATGCAACGGCCTGGGGTTCAAACTGACCTGTGGCCCTTTGCTGCATGTCATCCGATCTCTCTCTCACTTCAATAACTGCGACTATCACTCTCAAATAAAGGCCAGAAAGCCAAAAACAATCTTTAAAACATTGATATATAAATATATCATTCTTGCCGTCAAACTGCAATTTATTTTGTTTTATTTAAAACCAGTAGTTAAACACTAATGCCATTTATTTTTGTCCTTGAACTATTCAGAAGGTAACTATAGCCAGCTAACATTTACATATGTGTTATGTCAGATTATTAGAATATGCAAGCTACTTTCTTAGTAGTGCTTATGGTTGGACATTTTGTGTAGACACAGTGGAACATTACTGAACTGTGCAACAAACAAACTAAACATATCCTCCGCCAACATGTCTGAATTAAAAGGAAAAGCCCAGCGGTACTGTAGCGTGTGCAGCAGCAACAGAAGCCAGACGTGTCGATGCGGAGCGTGCTGTGGATTGTGTGGCTGACACATCTCTCCTTTTTTTTTTTTCATTTTCCAGAGGGCTTGAATGTCCAGACCAGACTGACAGCAAGAGAGCGGAGGGGTCACTATTCTGCTGGAGTGTTGATGATTATGTCAAGTGAAAAGCATCTGCCTGTTTAACGTGATGCCTTCTGACAGGGAAACAAAGGGGAGGCTGTGTGTTTCCCCCTCAGATACCACTGGCTATTGCTCTGCTTCACATCCTGTCTGTGTACACTTGGCTGGCATGTGTGTGTACGTACCTGTGTGTATGTGGGCTCTAGTGACACCTAACTTGAGTGTTGGACCTTCAGACTGTGGCCGTTGTGGCAAAGTGAGATCATTTTGGTCAGTTCTCGCTTCTTTAATACAGTAGGTTAGGGCTAAAAAGGGAAACATATTTTCCCCCAGATTACGTTTGTTTTTGACTTACCAAAATATTTTTATCTAATCAAAGTCTGTGGAAGTCTGTGCGTCCAGGGAGGAGGTCGTGGGTGGATCGACACAGGACTTTCAACCAGGAGACTGCAGTTCATGTCCAATCCTGGAGAAATGATGTTTCCCTTTAAAGGTCCCATATTGTAAAAAGGGAGATTTTCATGTCTTTTATATTATAAAGCAGGTTTAAGGGCTATAAAAATACTGTTAAACTATCAAAACACTCAATATAATGAGTAATAAAGACAGCCCGTATTCAGAAATTGTGCGTTTAAAACAGACCATTTCTGTCCATTTGTGATGTCACAAATATACAATATTTAGACCCTTTACACGGTTTTAAACGAAAACATTCTAAACGTGTCCCAGTTTATTTCCTGTTGCAGTGTATGTAAATAACATCAGCTGACAGGAAGTAAACATGGACCCAAACTGTTACCTAGCAATGCAATTTCGTTGAAATGCACTAAAACGGAGCATTTCAGGCAGAGGGTAAATACAGGTATATTCAGGCAGACAACAGGAGGAAAATAAAGTTTTTTTTTTAACATTACAGCATGTAAACATGTTCTATTTGAAACACAAAATACAAGTATGAACCTGAAAATGAGCATGATATGGGACCTTTAAAGGTAACTGAGGATGCAGTTTAGGTGTATGGGAACATAATTTTGTAGGAGACAGGGTTGAGCTACGAGATGTTGTTGAAATCAATAACATGATTTAATTTTCAAACGTTATCATAAAAAATAGAGAGAAGAAGAGCTTAGGGAGTGAATGTTGACCCGTCATGAAGACACAGGAGGCAAATGTGTACTGTTATAGTAGTAGTAGTTCATGAGCATGTGTGTGTGTGAATCAGTCTGTCAGTGCCTGGGTGTCTTGTTACCATAAGTGAAATTTGTTCACCCATGTCTTTGCACACAAAGAAGTGCCATTTGTTTTCCACCAGGCATTGCAAACACTCCATCACCACAGAGAGACGTCTCTCAGTGGACCCAGCCCACATGCTCTGCAACACAAGCAATCTGTTTAGCAAGACAAGGCATGACGGTGTTTGTGTGTGAGCGCACGTGTGCGTGCATGCCTTCTGTGCTTTTACACCTATATGCCTAAAAAAAGGAAGCGTGTGTGAATCTCGACTGCAGATGGGAGCATTAAGATTATCATAATGCTTCTATCTGCAGTTGACATTCACATACACGTCCTGTACATCCGGCAGTCTGCCACTATGGCTGTATTCCAAACCTCATACTATACTAGTGGTACAACCTCATTCTACACTAGTAGTACAACCTCATACTATACTAGTAGTACAACCTCATACTATACCAGTAATACAACCTCATACTATACTAGTAATACAACCTCATACTATACTAGTATTACAACCTCATACTTTACTAGTAGTACAACCTCAGACTATACTAGTAGTACAACCTCATACTATACTAGTAGTACAACTTCATACTATACTAGTAGTACAACCTCATACTATACTAGTAGTACAACCTCATACTATGCTAATAGTACAACTTCATACTATACTAGTAGTACAACCTCATACTATACTAGTAGTACAACCTCATACTATACTAATAGTACAACCTCATACTATGCTAATAGTACAACTTCATACTATACTAGTAGTACAACCTCATGCTCTACTAGTAGTACGTACTGATTTGGCCAACATGTAGTATGCAGTATGCGAACAGAAACAAAATCAACAGTATGCCAAAAGTACCCAGATGTCGTACTGATTAGTAAAACATCTCCAGTATGTATCGGACCAGTCTACCTCGTCTACTGTATCCCACAATGCAAAGCGCTGGAACGGTACAGGATATGGTTACAACAACAGCAGCCAGAAACGGCATGTTTTTTTTACATTTTTTGTAGCTATTGCATCACTAAATTAACTTCTTAAAAGTTTTGAGGCGAGAAATCAACTGCGTAGATTTTGAATATAGACAGTTTTACGATATAGTGAACTGAAGAAGCTTCTTGGATGAGTAGTGAAATGTCTTCAAGAATCTAAACCAAGTCTAGTTGCTGCTGATTTAACCCTTACTCGGATTCATAAAATAAACAAACTTCAGGTGCTTCAGGTTTGTGCTAAACAGTAGTTTGTCAATTTGTCACTCTCATTCACACAATTTGGCGTCTCTAAACCATCACCACCGCCAACATTTGATGGAAACCTCAACACAGATCATTCATGTTTGTTTATGTTTTTGAAGCTTGGAACTTGCAGTGCACACAGACTCTTCATCCTCCAAAACAAAATGACAGTCAATCGAAAGGATCCCAGGTGTAGAGCAGTTACACAGTACAAGCCCACCATATTCAGTGAGTTTTGGAATTTCTAGACCTAACATGGTAAGACTGTATAACCAATGAGTAACCACTTCCTAC